>RCWM02000019.1:957500-1240000 GCA_003667255.2 Euschistus heros
TCCCTATAAACTATGGGAGGATTGCTAGCACTCAGTGGGCTCGAAACATTCGAGTAATGCACACTAGAAGCATCAGAATGGGGGGAGTTAGGCTCATCACCAGATAACGATACTGCAAAGTCATAACGAAAAAAAAGGTCTGATGATGGTGCAGCATTTGAATAACAGTGTCTCCTAGGTGCTGGAACAGGATCACAATCTACTTCTCCATTCATTTGATGGGATCTAGGAAAATCATACATGTCATTGACAACATTTTCAGTTCTTTGAAAATCCTTAGGGCTTGAATTTTCTATATTAAGATAAGTATGACTATCAGCAGTATCAGTCCCAGGACTCTGAAGAGGTGGTGTAGTAGAATCAGAAGCCCTCAATTCCAAATCACTGGGAGGATGAAGAGGTCTGGGCGAATCATAATATTCTTCAGAATGTAAATTAGAACTCAGTGGTTTGCCAGTAATACATTCACTGATGGGTATGTATGGACCAGAAGCTGTACTAGATGGAGAAACTGGGGGAGATTCAGCTTGTTGACTTGAAACTTCCACTAATGACGAAGAATCCTCTTGCACAAATGGGAAAACTAAAAAGAAAAAACAAAACAATTATTCAAATCTGAGCTTGAAGTTTAATTTTTACAAATAAATATCAGAACTAAAAAATATTAATTTCAGTGAACATTCTCATTTAACATATTTAAATAATATAATAAATTATATAAGAAAGAAAAATGTATTTCAAAATACAAAAGTATACTGAACTTTTAAAAAAATAATAAGGTACTAGTAAGCAGTAAGGACTTCTAAAGGCAGGTATCCACTATGTACACGAACCACCAGCGCTCTAAGCGTGTAACAAAAGGATACCTGTCCAAAAGTGCAGCAGTTTGTGAACATTCTATAGCAGTCTGAGGGCTCTCATTTTATGTGCAAACTCAAAGAGGAGCGCTGTATGTTCCTGGACGGCATTCGGATCACATGAAGAGTTTATTACTCTTGTAACATCTACTAGAAACGGCGGTGAATTTAACCCATCCTTTGAAGTTGAAAAATATGCTTAATTAGAATTTTGAATATTAACGCATGTATGCTTGTAAATTCATAAATTCTGAATAATTTCATGTGACATTGTCAGTTTATCATTATAGTTTCATTCATTATTATACATTATTTAGTTTCATATTTACTAAAACCAAAGTACTCGGTCCTAACAATTTGTAGTAAAGCTTGATTTGTTGAAATAAAAATTTGTTTGTCTTTATACTTATTTTTATGTTATCTTTTAATGCAGAAATGATGGCTCCACAAACTTCAGGATCAAATTTGCTGATTGCTTGTTTCGAAATTTTGAAAAAATACAAATACTGCTAACTAGTACAACACTAGTAATTACAGTTACTAGAAACCGTAATGTTGAAGCAAGCTTATCCAGAGCCGATATAGCCTTTCAAAAGTTTTTGGAAGACATTCACAAAAACTGAGATGCAGTTTTACTTGTACACTTTTTCTAACTCTCGGTTTGGAAAAAGTCTGACACATGAACAAAACAATTGTTACAATTAATTAAGTTCTAAATCAGAATCAGATGGTGCTGAAGAGGAAAATTTGTTCTATTTCTTGATAAAAAAAGAAATTTGAATATAATTAGATAGAATCTTTCATGTCGTAAAGCTAATCTTGTTCCCTTACCATCCCAATCAACGTCTCTTCTGCCATTTTTCCATGATAAAAAAACAAAATTCTTCAATTAGGATAGATGAATTAACAGGCACTTCTATTGCAATTATTTTATTCAAAAACTAGTTTCGAATATTAAACATTTATCATCAGTTCTAAAACATACAAAATTTTAAAACATCAGCACTTTGTTACATGAAACACTGTTCCATGAAACCCAAGGACAAAGAGCAAAAGATTAAACACAACCTGAGTTACAAAATAAATATATACAAACTGAAGAATATGGAAACTGCTCAAGCCTGACAAGCAAGAAAAAAAAGAAGCTAAAATAGGAAGATACCAATGGGACTCAGACAATAAAAGATCAGTTGGAATGCATTTAGACAGATCTTGGTGACAAAGATCTGAATCAGAGGAGGATTATACTACATACAAAAAACACAGGAAAAAACTTACTAATGTTGTACTCATGGCAAAAAGAAAAAAATGGAAGGAGGAAATACTATCAGAGCCTGCAACTGATTGGGAAGAAGACATTTTCAGTGAACAGGAAGTGTAAAACGGCAATTGCCCCCTTAAAATAGGGAAAGCAGCGGGCATAGATGGAGCCCCACCAGAAATAATACATAGGAACTAAAGATAAAGAAATGCTTCTAAACCTACTCAAACTTAATATGGAAGAGGCAGGAAATTCCACAACAATGGGAGCTGTTAGTTATTGCCCCTTTTCAAGAAAGGGGATAACACGGAACATAAGAAAGATCAAGGTACCTCCCTTCAGAGTATTCCAAGTAAAATAAACTTCAGGATCCTTGAAAGGCAGCTTAAAAAAATGTAGAGCCAATGCTGGGAGATAAGCAATACAGCTTTAGAAGTAATAGAAGTACACAAGACCTCACAATGATGCAGATATAAAAAAACAACAAGATTAGAATAAGATAAAGAAGTCTACGCTTAGCACACTAAGTCTGCTTTGTGAACTTAAAAAAGGCTTTCATCAATAGAATCACAAAACAGGATCTAAAAAATATTCAAGAAGAGAAGGGAATTGACATGGGATTAAGGAAAGTAAGCTTAAGCCTACATAAGGATCAGAGAACAAGTAACCACAAGTCAAAGGGGATTTTGACCATCTAAGGTATCGGAGAGGGTTGCAGTCTCAGTCCTATCACTCTTAATAACAGTACTCAACTCTGCACTTAAAAAGTCACATCTAGAAATGAGGCCATACCGACTGGACTACAGAAACCCCACGTCCATGCTTTATAGACTGCTACCTTACGCCAATGATTTAGTTGTATTTGGTACCAAATATAGCAACCGCCAGTTGCACTTGGCAATTAGAAATACTCAACACCACACTAACAGAAACTATAACTAGATGTTATGAAGCCAACAATGTTAGCTGTAGGGTTGAGAATAGTAAAAACACCAAATGGTGGAATGCAAATCTTAGCAACCAAAGGAAAGCTCTGAGAAAGAAATTTAACATAGCTAAGAGAACTGGCAGATGGGAAGAATACAGAGCACTATTAACAATACACCACACATCTGTCAGAAAGAAAAAGAGACAGGCTTGGAGAAAGTACTGTCAAGAAATTGAATCCTCAGCGGAAAGTAGTAGGATCAATAAAATTCTGTTAAAACAGCCACAACAACATAAATTGGGATTGTATGGGACGGAAAAGAGTATACTATGAACAGAATGACACTTAGAGCACTGGCAAAATCACACTTTCCTGGATGTGAGATTATAGAAGACAAATTCACCTTCCAAGTGATAGAAAACTTCAGATTAATAAAAGAGAACTGGGATAGAGCAAAGACAACAATAACCAGCAGAAAGCTTGAATGGGCAGTTAACAGCTTCTCCCCTTAGAAAGCAGCTCGAGCAAATGGCTTATTACAGAAAGGCCTATCAGCAATCATAGCATACCTCCTAGAATTACTAAGAGGTAGATTAGCACCTTAGCTACATACCCACTGGATGGAGTAGCTAAAGTTTTATATATATATATATATATATATATATATATATATATATATATATATATATATATATATATATATTTATATATATACCAAATCCGGGGAAGGATAATTATGTCAATCCAAGAGCATTTAGACCTATATGTCTGACGTCATTTCTAATGAAAACAATGGAAAAGATTATTGACAGACATATTAGAGAAAACACGCTACTGTTGAAATCTTTGCACCAATCACAGTATGCTTATCAGACAGGCAAATACTGTGAGGTTGCCCTGCAGCATCTGATATCCAGAATCGAAACATCCTTGGATCAGAAAGAAATCATGGCAGGCATCTTTGTAGATATAGAAGGTGTTTTTGATAGAACTTCCTACTTAATTATTGAACAAGCCCTAATGGATGGACAGGTTGACTGTACCATCTGTAAATGGATATGCTCAATGTTAAGGAAAGAATTACATATTCAGAAATAGGTGAATCCAAACTGTGGGCTAAACCAGAAGGAGGATGTCCACAGGGAGAGGTAATATCACCGCTACTATGGCGTATGGTGGTTGACTCTCTCCTGCCAACCATCAACAAAGCAAGCTTCTTTACACAAGGATATACAGATGATATTGCCATCCAAGTGGGTAGCAATCATCAAGCTACTATATCAGACCTACTCAAAACATGCATTAAGATACTGACGGAGTGGTATGACCTGAGGGGTCTAAACATTAATCCGGAAACAGTAGAGCTATGCATCTTTACAATTAAAAAGAATGCAATTATCAAACGACACAGATTAAATGGTGTTCAGATTATGATCAGCACACATATCAAACATCTATCTATCTGGTCAATCTGGATAACAAACTTTACTGAAATAGACGTATTGAATATGTGTCTTCCAAAAGTGTAAAAAGCCTATGGGCCTATAAAAGGGCAATAGGAAAATCCTGGGGTCTGAAACCAAAGGTAGTATATTGGATATACACCATTGTGGTCAGATCCATGATATTTTATGCTACTGTGGTATGATGGCATAAGACGGGAATGGAAAAATCCATAATATGTTTAAACTAAATTCAAAGATCAGCCTGCCTTTTAACCACAGGAGCCACGAGAACCACCTAAACTGCAGCTAAATTTAATACCACTGCAGAAGGAAGTGGAAGCTAGAGCGATGCTCACCATGCACAAACTTGTTAAACAAGGATTGCTTTTAGAGCCATCTAAGACAGATGGTCATAGAAAGCTTTTAATTAAAATGGAGAGACATGATATCCTAAAAATGAACTCTGATCTCCAAATTAAGAAATACACTGAAATTAACTTCAGTGTCAATATAGATATCAGTAAGCAACATCAAACATGTAATGGTATCAACTGCTGTAATGACGGCTCCTTAACAGAAAAAAGTTCAGGAGTAGGAATATGGAGAATGAGCAACAATAAAAGCACATCTCAACCCCTTGGGAAATATACCTCTGTCTTTCAGGCAGAGGTTTTAGCAATCTTCTACAGTGCACAATTGTTAGTGGAAGACAATACACTGAACAGAGTTATTACAATTTACTCAGACAGCCAAGCTGCTATTGGTACTCTGAAGAATGTTAAAACCAGATCAAAGCTGGTTGAAGATTGCAAGCAATGTCTTAATACACTGGTCCTAAATAATAACAAAATCTGGGTAGAATGGGTGAAAGGGCACAGGAACATTCCGGGAAATGAGAAAGCAGATGAGCTAGCTAGACAGGGCTCAAGCAGCACTCCCGTAGCTCCTGAGCCCATCTGTGGAATTACAACATGTCTAGCTAAGAGCACGATAGAAAGGCACTACAACTCGGCGTCTCACAACTGGAATCAAAAAAGACTGAGACAGTCAAAACTGTTTCTGGGAGGGTGCAGCAAGAAAAGAAGTGAACAGCTCCTTAATGTTGGCAGGACCAAACTTAATAACCTGATAGAAATATATACGGGGCATTACAGGCTTAATAAGCATCTCTGCATAATGAAAATAAAAACATCCCCATATTCCACATTCTGTTATATGGAGGACAAAACACGCTAGCACATCCTCTGCAAATGTGATATGTTCGTAGGGCAGAGATTCTTAAACTTTGGTGAAGAATCATTGTAAATCCTAGCGTTGACATAAATCCGAATATGATTCTTAGATACATGAAAATGCTAGGACTGTATTGATAACAATACAGAAAACATGGTGTTAGCACAATGAGCCTCAAAAGGCTGAAGTGCATACAAGCCGGCTCCAAAAAAAAAAAAAAAAAAAAAAAGTTCAAAATCAGAGTCCTCCAGAAAGAATATTAAAATCAACAGGAATAAAAACAGAAATAATGAGGGTAATAACGAAAACAGGAAGAGGAGAGAGGATGGACAAAAAAAGAGTGTTCCTATAGAGCAAGTCAGAGATTTCTAATATCTGAATGCCTATCTAAACGAGGATGGTAGGTAAGAAGGGGAGATCTGAGAACACATAAAATTCATAGGAAAATGCTTCAATTTCCTAAAACAAGGTTTTGTGAGCAAGAGAGAAGCATTAAAGAATACCAAGAAAACTGTACAAATACAAAAATTACAAATAAAAACACTTTTCTATCGAGCTTAATATACCCAAAGGAATCTTAGATCCTTGCAAGTAAACATTGAAGTCAGATCTAGTCGATTGAAATGAGATATCTTACAGAATGGCAGGTAAAACAAGAAGAGATCAAGTGAAGGAACACGACAATTAAGATTAACTTCGGCCAAAGAACGGCATTGAAAGTCATTAAGGAACACAGGACAAGATGGTTCTGATAAGTCACATGTATAAAACATCAATCTCAAAATCAAGAACCTGGGAGAATGGTGTTTAGAAGGCATACAATAAAAGAGGCATTGACGATAAACATAAGAGTGTTAGTTAGGCAGAGATAATTGGATAAAGCTCTATATGGCAGTTAGGGTATCAAAGTGAGATGATAATATGACTCTATTGTCCACAAATGTTGTCAGAAAAACATCAGGAGTTATAGGAATGTTAGTAATAAGGAAGATGTAGAAGACAAGAGCTTAAACGCTGCCTTGGGGGAACAAAAACAGTCTTTATTTGAGAACAATTAAGAAAAATTAAAGCAGTAGCAAACTTAAAGGAATGTTTTGTGAGGTAGAAACAAGACAAGGTCAAGATAAAAGAAATACAAAAAAGTAAACCCAGTCAAAAGCTTTTACTATGACTGGGAAAGAATCCAAGAGTGACCAAAATACATGGTCAACAAGTACAAGAATTTGTTGGACTATTAAATGTGAAGGGCAGAATCTAAAGTGGTGCAAAGAAAAACTAAGTGATTCAACTATAGATAGCAATACCTTCTTTTAGGAGGATTTTTGAGAGGATAGAAGTCAGTACTTATCAACAAATTAACTTAATACTTTTAGTCTCCAGATTAAACATCTAGGATATAGAAATAAAGATTATGAATATCTTCATTCTATATATATAAAAAAAAAAGAAATTAATAATACTAGATTTATTTCCACTATTATCTAAAAAAACTTAATTAATTAACACGTTCACTGCGGGCCCGGTAGACGATTTTTCTAGCCAATGAAGGGTGAGATAATATGTTTTTTCTGATTCACTCGCCCTGGATTAGAAACGAGGAGTGACATGAGCATTCACGTTCATGTTCATGTTCCATTAAGAAGTATAGATATTCCAGAGTTTGAATTTATGATGACACAATTTCGTCAAATATAACTTAACAAAAAAAAAACAAAAAAAAACTTCATTTGTGCTAAGTACTTAAATCACCCCGGGAAACATGATATTCATATGTTTTGATGGAATAAAAAAAAATGTCAAGAAAATGGTATCAAAACTTACCATTTTCATCTTGAATATAAGGTTTTAAACCACAAACATGACACACACAGTCCACCCATTTATTCATATCAGCTTCTGTTTCGGCTGCTAAATAATAAGTCCTTTTTGGAGTACGAACATCAAACATGTGACGATATTTATGTTTACTGCTTTCAAATTCTAGTCCAGCATCAACCTGAAAGATATTTATGATCCTTCATATTAATTAATTCAACTGGAAAAAGTTTAATTTGACTGGCCTAAGAAGTTTAGTTTATTTGGTAAAACACTTAATAAGATAGAAAAAATTATTTAACACGAATATTCTAAATATAAATTATAAAGTAAACCCTACATAGGCGATACGTTGACAATTACTTAGATAATAATGAAATATTTAATTGAATAATTATACATAGGGAAATCTATACACCAATTTTGCCTGGAACAACAAGTGATAAAACAAGGTGTTATTCATTAGTCTTTAATTTCAATTAAGCTTGAGTTTCAACTGATAATGGTTTCAATGGCAATCTCAGTTTGTTTAAAGAGTTCAAAGAACCTAATGTTTCTTCACAATCAAACTCTTTATCATAAGTTAATAACTATTAGGTTTTAAATGAACTCCATTATTACATAATATAGTACACTGCAGTTTCATATTAATGGCCAGTAACTGAGTAAATATTTCATTTAGACAAGGTTCCATGTAAAACTTACTTTGGAGCATAATATTCTAGGGAAAAATGAAAATGTTTTAAGGTTTCAGTTGAGTCTTAAAGTAAAATGGTCCTAGGCCCATTTTATTTAAGAGCTTAACTCATCCAGAAACCAGTTTATTTTGTGAGAGCCACTTAGGTTTAGATAGGCTCAGTCCAGGACTAAGTCTAATTCTTGGATCAGATACTGGCCCAACATGTTCTCATTTCATATAAACAGAGGAAATTCAAATGATTAATTTTTAAAAAAAGAATCAGTAGTGAATAAACATAAAATACTAATGGAAATTAGGTACCATAAAATGTTAACAGGACTTAAGTATAATATACTGATTCAATAAAGAAAAAAAATTACCTGATCACATTGATCTAAATCAATTTGTCCCTTCAGTGTTCTACAATTTCTATCAGTGTAGTAATACAAATAATATTGACCAGGAAGTTCTCCAGAATGCCTTAAAACAAACCAACGCTTTCTCCATCTCTGCAAATAAACATTTATTTGTAAAACTAGTATTAAAACCATATTACAAAATATAACAACACATATTAAAAAGTGATTTATTACTAATCTTTAAAAATTAATAACTAACATTTTGTTGTTTGTTTGTTTATTTGGGCTCTACCTCCTTATTTACTCTAACTAGTTCAGGAAGGACAGATTATCCTTCAGGTTACCAACCTATTCTAGCCAGGGTGGGAAGGTCAATATTTATTTGTGGGTCTGCCACGAAAAATAAATTTTAACCTGCCCAGGTAGGATTCGAAACCACGATCTTCAGTACCGAGCACGCTGAGACCCTCGCCCTAACTCATTCAACCATTGAGCCCCCAAACTAACATTTTTGGGCCTATGCTACAGATTACAATAAAATTCTCTGTTGATTGTAATTCATATTTTGAAAGTCATATAATTTTATAAGAGATAGAGCAGGTTATAGTATGATATGGTTTAGTGAATGGAGCTAGGCCCGTAAGCTATATAGCTTCCCTTATTCTGCCTCTTATACAGAATCAACACCATCATCTATGGACTATTCTCAGTCTGGCAGCCTCCTGACCAATGCCTCCTCTTTTTAAATAAGAAAAATTACTTAGGTTAATGACTTCCTTCGATCCGAAACACCTAGACCTTGTAGTACAAGCTGTTAATTCTTTCTGATCATTAGCTGAGGGAACTTACTTTCTGTATCAAAGCGTATAATACACAAACAAAACATTTATATTTTGAACTACTGCCTATTGTGATGTCTGATGAATAGAACAGAAAATCAGATTCTGTTCATTACTTCCCCTTCTAAGCCTAATACAGGGTCTCTTCTATTTTGTTAATAGGAGTAAAAATAATTTAGTAAGGCATTCATAATCATCTTACAGCCAATTAGAAGAACTTTTAAACAGAACAGAATGGGACAGAGTTCTAAGCCTTAGGAATCATCGATAATTTTAGATTAATTTCGGGTTAGAGGTTCTCCTCTATCTTTGAACAGCTCTCACGGTAGCAGTCCAGAATAATATAAAATAAATACAGTATAAAATAGTTCCAAGCAATTATAGGAACTATTTTCGGTTAAAAGAAATTTCCATTAAAAATAATATATATATATTAAAAGATACTAAATATTATGATTTTGATTTTAAAAAGAATTAAACTATAAAAAACCATTAACAATAACATGTTAATCACCTGGATATATTAGATTACATAACATCTAGAAAATTAAATGGCTTTTAGGGTCAGCAAAACAGGGGAAATAAACAGTATTGAGGGACAAAAATAAATGATACAGAATTGTATCAAGCATAACTTATTAAGAATAGAAAAGAATCATGACATTAAATACCGTTACTTTACTAACAATACATAAAATATTGAATTTTAATTCTTTTATTTAATCATCTTATAATTTTCATTGTTTATTTACAACTTAAATAGATCTTGTGACCACTCAAAAATACTAAATAGGAGAGTAATATCAGGAGATAAGTCAC
This sequence comes from Euschistus heros, assembly GCA_003667255.2. Lineage (NCBI taxonomy): Eukaryota > Metazoa > Arthropoda > Insecta > Hemiptera > Pentatomidae > Euschistus > Euschistus heros. Next base: position 967,736 of record RCWM02000019.1, read on the forward strand.
CATTTTAAACTACTTAAAACTGGATAGCATGTATAGAGCTATAAGCTAACAACCAACAAGGAGGTACCCATGAAGCATCATGGCATATGCCTTGTACGTCACCCATAAAGATCTAGGAATGAATATATAAAAAATACCAATTTAAAAAGAATAGTAAATAAAAGTAAAAAGATAACACCCTTCCCGAGAATGTGATGGGCGAACATGCTGAGGTAATCACCTATAGCATTATCAGGTTAAAACCAGTGTTGGTTCAAATTTGGCCTAGGCAAGTTTATGTAAACTTTGAGACAGACTCAAGAAATAAAACAGACTTCTCACTCTTGCTAAAATAGGTTGGTAACCTGCAGGAAAACCTGTTCAGCCGACCAGAACAATAAAAATTTTAAAATAATCCTGACTGTAAGTATTCTTTTAGGTTTTGTCAGGGGAACTTTATATACTAATAACATATATCTTTGAAATTTATTGAGGTGTTCCTTCTTTTACCTTATCCACTTTATTCGAATGATTCGTAGTGATCAGAAAATTCGATAATAGCCATTGAGGCCTAAATGACCTCATTTTTTTTAGTTATAACTGTTACACTTATTTTAGTTTAAGAGAATGTACAGCTAATTTCATGCAATACACGTAATGGCCTTATTACTTTTCAAACCTAATTATATCTATTGACTTCTGTTCGCTCAAGAAATAAACAGACCCCGAAAATGTCTTTTATAGTCGAGATGGAGCCTTGTCAGTGAGGTTCATAACTCAGGAACGATAAAGTTATGACCGAATGATGGAAATATATTGATGGCAGATTGAAAGCCATTACAATGGACGTACATCAAACACAACAGTAACCATTGCAGCGTTATATGGTCTTCAATTTTTTTTTTTATCTCACTTTCAAGTCCTGCGATGTCAATGTATAATAAATTCAATTCCAAACTACTTGACTCAGTTTCAATAACTTTTTTTTTCATATTACGGAATAATAATAAATTGTCATATTGATCATTTAAACAAGTTAACCTAATTTATATATAAGGATAAATAAAGTGTGACTTCTGTTAGAATGAATTTATAACATCTACGCTTTGAATTCCGCAAAGAAATACAATTTTCAATAAGGTAAAAATACTTTTTAATAAATTAGAATTTAATAGGAAATGTTGAATGATAGAACATAACATTGAAATATTTATAAAAGAAAATATTTATTAACAAAATATCGCATATAATGTATAATGTATTTTTCATTTCATATTCATGTAATTTCTCCCTCACGCTGAATTTGACAAAAACTGTGTATAAAAATTAAGGTGTTCCATCCAAATAGTAGGCATACAGCAATCGGTTCCATAACAAAGACCACATTCCATTAAATTATAAAATTATTGTTGAAACTCAAATCTTTACAAATAATAGACAATATAATGTATTACAAGCTTATCATGTTAGAATTCAGTAGACCTATCAAGTTATATTCATTAAAACTATCTAAAGTACTGGGGACATTGACAACCCAATTGTTAGTTAATTTAGTGCTAGGAGATGAATCTAAATATATTTACTCTAAGTAAAGTAAGACAAAGAAAGGCCGAATGATAAATAAAAGGATAAAACAGGAAACCATTTGTTGATATTCCAGTCAACAGATAAGAGATGACTCAAACAGCACACACAAGCAGTTAGCAACTATATTTTTATTTCATACAAAGTTATCAACAAAAATAACGTACCGCTCTCCAAATCCTTTTAGAAGGAGGTGACTTAGTCAGCCAACCTTCATGTACTATTTCTAAATTGTCAGATTTATGCGACATACTTATAACTTCATACTATCACTAAATGGCGAATATCACAGTTTTGTTTACAAAAAATTACAAGGCCAACTGGAAAGCAATGGTAACTATAAAAAAATTCCTAGCACAATAAGTGACATATCCACTATAACATTTGACACAGTCTGTTTTCTCAATGAGTATAAACTTCCCCCTACTTAACTTGACTCTGATTCATTCGTCAGTGTAGCCAAAAATAAAACAAACTTTATAAAAAAAATATTTGATATAATAATTCTATAATAATAATTCTATAATTGATATAATAAGATAATAATAATTCATAGAAACAAAACAAAAATAATTAAGATTAATTAAATATAGAAATATTTCACAGTTAAATGTCTATTCTTTTAAAGAGGGATGACGCCATGGAGAAAGGCTGAGGGAGTCACCCTACCCGATAATTTGAAAAACCTATTAGTTAGAATATTTTAAATCTAAGGACCCGCACCAATCAATTTTCCCCAATGAGTTACTAAAATTTTACTTAAACCTTTTGATTTAAGAAAGCGGGATTATACCGATAAATTGGAAACATTTTTGAAAAATTGTAGATTTGACCTCTCAAATTTTCTTCACTCCAATAAAATCAAGCACACCTCTTCATTGTTCGTTTATTCCTTTTGGAACGATCGTCAGTGGCCAGCTTAAGAGATTCCATGTTCTAAACATAATTGCACAATTCTTTAAAAGTACATAAGTCTTCCTTGGTCAAATTCAGCCACTGATTCAGAAGTTGTAAATAGATCATTTAACACCTGGACAAATCTAATCTTCATTGCATCTTCATTCTTAGTAGCCATTTATATATTATTAGGCCATTTATATTCTCACGCGTCCACAAAATGATTAGTTGATTACCCATCCCTCTTTCTTTCTAATACTTCTCTGTTTACTACATGAATACGTCACATTAAAAGTCCTTCTGCTTTACCTCTTTAGGTGAGTATCAACGTGTTTGATTATTAATCTTAAATTTAAAAAAATAATATATACAGGGTGTCCCGAATTTAAATGGCAAAACTTTAGGAACTTGTAGGGGGGAGGGCGAAAAACTAAGACTAAAAGTCCTTTAGAGATTTGCTCGTTTTTGCTTAGCTTTAGAGAAAATCGCAGAAAAAAAAAGAAACAAATTGTTTTCAATACTTATTTATTTACATTTATATTTATGTTATGTTCTTTTTAATGTAAATATTGCTCAAAATGTTGTCCTCTTGCACCAATGCAAGCATTACATCTAGCACCCACTTGATAAATTGCAGCTAAACATTGTTCTGATGATATTTAGTGCACTGCATCTATGATTCGCTCTCTTAATTGCTCTCTTGAGTTGATTGACACCGAATTAACTTTCTGCTTCAAGGTTCCCCATACAAAGAAATCCATGGGTGTCATATGAGGTAATCTGGGTGGCCAAGGTACTACTCCTCCAAGTCCAATCCATCGTTGTGGATAATTTATATCCAGCCAAGCTCGAGCAACTCTGCTAAATGAGCTGGACATCCATCGAGTTGGAACCACATTTCAATCCGCTGCTGTAAGGGAATGTCATCTAAATAATTAGAAAAGTCGTTTTCCAAAAAATGTGTAAATGTGATACCACTCCATCTTCCAGGTAAAAAGTATGGTCCCACCAGTAATCCGTTCCAAATTCCAAGCCAAACGTTAATAGCAAATTCATGCTGAAACCTACTCTCTCTAATAGCTCTGGGATTTTCAAGAGCCCATACATGATAATTTCTTTGATTAAAAATTCCTCCTCTTGTAAAGGTAGCTTCATCGGTCCATATAATTTTTAATGGAAATACATTATCATCGCGAATTTTGTCAAGAAACCAGTCACTAAAATTCAATCACTTGACATAATCTTGAGGTAATAAATTCTGAACTTTTTGAAGATGGTATGGGTAGCGAATATCACCTTTCAAAGTTCGCCATATTGCTTGCCGCGATATTGCTAATGCAGCAGATGCTCTTCGGATGCTAGTCTCAGGATTGTTATCGAAGTGGCGTTGGACACAATTTTTTCTCCGATAATCTGCTCTAATTGCTGCCTGGATTTGGTCACCTTCATTACGTATTAAGAATGACCCAGTCTATCGTAGTCTATTAAAAGTTAACGAAAAGACTCCTCGATTAGGCACTCTTCTATTTGGAAATCGGCGCGCATACTTCCGCACCGCTTCTAAAGCATTACCGTTACAGAAACCATACACAAAAATCATATCAGCGTATTCAACATTAGAATATGTATGCGGCATTGTCGCTGATGCTATTCACACAAAAATATCTGAGTAACTGACTGAAGACTGATTTACGAATTATAATCCTAGAAGGAAGCCAAAATGCAAACAAATAAAAGAATGTAAAGGATAACGTTAAGTGTTTATATATCTCACTGCCTAGCCTAAAGAACTTTGAAAGGTGATAATCGCTACCTGTAACATTTTTGCTTTGTTTCTTTTTTTGCGATTTTCTCTAAAAACTAAGCAAAAACGAGAAAATCTCTAAAGGACTTTTTGTCTTAGTTTTTCGGTCCCCTATAAGTTCCTGAAGTTTTGCCATTTAAATTCGGGACACCCTGTATAATATGTGAATCGAATTGCTGATGTCTTGAATTTTTCTATGTTTTCAGAACTGATGATGAAAGTTAGCATTCGAAACTATTATTTAAAAAAAAAAAAAAAAATCCAACAGAAGTGGCAAATAATTCACCAGTCCTAATTTTATTGATCTTTTTATACCACCATGCGTGTATAAAAGTGACTTAATTGGTAGATTGCGAATTCTTCTGAATTCTGAGTCATACGGCCCTCGAGCCTTCCTCGGTCCATTCTCATTGGTTTTATGACAGTATCAATCGTACATCGAATGGTTGTTACATCTTGCTCTTGGGCAGCTCCTTTGGTCATACCAGGAGTCATTTTTGCCAGTTTAATCAGGTTTTGGGGGGAAACTAAACCTGCTAGACTTTTCATAAAATATTCTCCGATGAGTACTGTCCTATGTCTGCCAGTAATCTATAAATAGTTCATAAAGTTTTATATTTTACCCATAGTACTTCTCTAGCATTAGCCTAGTGGAACATATATTATTTATAGTTGATCTAAAACCAATTTGGTATCCTTACAATTATTATACTATACCATTATACCTGTATACTTACTACTCTACTCATTATTTGGACTGATAATATTCTACATGTTGAATATAAGAGTGGTACATCCCGATAGTAAAGACAGTCAGGTTTATTACCTTTTCATGAATTGGAATTATCAATTTACCAGGTATGCAAGTTTAAAATGTCGTTTATTTCTTAAAATAAATAAACAGTAATTTAAAAAAAAGTATAATATATTTTATTCAAAGTACTGACCCTCGCTTTCTACACATTTTGTCCATCTCTCGGGCAATATATGGATACCATTCCAAAAGAATGCTTCATCTTTATTTGAAATCCATTCATCGAGCCATTTTCGTACGTTTTCGAAATTGTTGAAGTGTTGCTCCGCCAATGAGTGTCCCATCGATGAGAAGAGGTGATAATCAGAAGGCGCCAGGTCAGGTGAATACGGCGGGTGGGGTAGGAGTTTCCAACCAAGCGAAGAAATCGTTTCCTTAGTCAATCTGGCTGAATGTGCAGGAGCGTTATCATGCTGAAGAATGACTTTGGCGTGCCTGTGAGCCCATTCTGGGCGTTTTTCGATCAATGCGTGACTCAAATTGATCATTTGTTGTCGGTAGCGCTCGGTATTGACTGTTTCGCCGGGTTTGAGAAGCTCGTAGTAGACTACTCCCTTCTGATCCCACCACACACACAGCATTGTCTTCTTCCCAAAACGATCCGGTCATGCACTCGATGTGGATGGTTGTCCTGGCGTTACCCATGATTTTTTTCGTTTGGGATTCTGAAAATAAATCCATTTTTCATCGCCAGTTACAACTCGATGCAAAAAACCCTTTCTTTCGTGGCGTAAAAGCAGCATTTCGCACACAGTTTTTTTTTTTTTTTTTTTTTTCCATCTGTCGTTCGTCCAATTCATGTGGAACCCATTTTCCAACCTTTTGAATCTTTCCCATAGCTCTCAGGCGATCGGAAATGGCTTGCCTAGTGACATTCAACTGTTCTGCCATCATTTGTTGGGTTTGGGTATTGTCTTCGTCTAATAAAGATTGCAATTCGAAGTCCTCAAACTTTTTTGGTCGATTTTCTCGTTTTTGATCAGTAACATCAAAATCACCACGTTTGAAACTTTGAAACCAACGTTCACATGTCCTGACGGTTGGAGCAACATCGCCATAAGTCTCAACAAGAATTCGATGACATTCAGATGCCTTTTTTCTTTTGATTAAATAAGAAAATCATGACATGCCGCAAATGCTCTTTATTTGGCTTAAAATTAGACATTTTTAACACCAAAGAAAGGTATGATACGTCCACGTAAACGACTTAAAAACAACTGACTTTTGTAAACAAATGACTAACAAACAAAATAGCGTTTAGAGATAAGCAAATCCTTCAATAGGCTAAGAGCGCATTCTATTGGAATTAAAACGACATTTTAAACTTGCATACCTGGTAATTCTCATCCGGCAACTCTTCCTTTTCCCACGTGGCTTGCAATAGTTCACTAATCTCTCGATACAAAAATTCACCCTTGAGCTTGATAACTTCTGCCAGGATGCCTCCCATTCCCATAGCCTATATATTTAAGTTTATTTATATCATCCTCCACTTCGTCTGGGTCTGCAGACCCTAGTCAACCTTTCTGTTACATTTAGACATCATTATCCAGTTCCCATGGCGTTATATTTAGCAGATTAGTGTAGTAAGTTTTTCATCATTCTGTGATGTTCTATTTTCCTGGAATATTGTAATTGTTTTGCGGGAGATCTAAGTCAACTTATATTATATTTAGCCAATTCTATCTACCTATCTTCTATCAATCTATTCTTTTCCTATATATTATACCTATGAAATGATGATCAATTATACAGTTTGCTCCTCTGTAACTGTTACATTAGCGAAGTTGGTCTGGTTTCTGTCCTCACCTATCACATGTTTCATGATGGCAGTACACTCTCGCCGAGGCAAGACGAATGCAGGCGAACACGAGAGTGTACTGGGTCACCTCGTGTTAGTTCGCCTTAGCTCTGCTCGGCTCGGCAGCGCTCCGAAAAAAGTCGGTCACTGGCCATGAGTCAAAGGACCGAGAGGAAACGAGCGACGAGGCGAACGGACCCAGTACACACTCACTTAAGCTCGGAATCCAGATTTCTGCGAATGGCAAGGTACTTCTGTTAAGCAATAAATAAAATGTACAAGTTAACTAATAATATTAATTAATGAAATCCTAAAAAGTTATTTAAGTGGGTTTTTACAACTTCTAATTAAAGAAACTCTAAGTAGTTAATTAAAGTAACTAAATTTTCTTCAAAAATTCGCTTAAAGTAAATAACCAATCAGAAAATATCAAATAAATTTGGACTTATCCAGTCTTGTTCCAATGAAAGTTTTTAACTACCATCTCTGTTTTTTTGTATTTTTTTCGTGGCACATATAATTATAATTGCGTAGACTGCAATAGCTGCAACTGCTGTAACCAGAATCCTCACACCCATCTTTATTAATTTCTAATAAAACACTAGCTTTAGCTGATATAACTGAACTACCCAACTTCTACAAAGCTCGCCTTCCCTCGTCCACGAGCCACCCGGCAAGCGTGTACTTGCACCATTCGTGAACATAGCTCACTTCCGCTCGGCTCGGTTGGCCTCGCTGACGAGCGCCTCGGCGAGTGAGTATAGCCGGCATCAGAAAATGTCAGGGCTCAAATATTTATATTCCATGAGGTTGATGTGAACGTATATATATACATTACCGTATGATCAGGGATATACGTATATATAGGATATGTATATGTGTGTGTATATATATATATATATATATATATATATATATATATATATATATATATATATATATATATATATTTATATATGTTATATAGCAAAAACATTACAATAAGAAGTATATTTTTCAGATTGTGAAGGTTCAAATCCGTAGAAAGTTAAACCAAAAAAAAAAAAAAAAAAAAAAAAAACAGAAGCTGAACAAAAGATCTTAAGTAAAATAAAATATGAGATGTAGATAGTTGGGGTAGGCAGTCATAGATACCCAGCAGATCAAAATAAAATTGTTTTTATTTTAATTGTTAAAGCCGACATTTTTACTTACATTGCAAGCCTTTATCAGGGCTAGAAGAAAAGAAAACAAGCAAAAAGGTATGACTAAATTGTAGAAAATGTATGAAAAATCACACCAAAAAACATAAGTATGAGAGAAAAAAATAAAAAATAAAAAAAAATGTATAAGAGTAAAGACAGTAACATAAAGTCAGTATCTAAAGGCCATAAAGACTATTGAATTAAGTTTAAAATGAGAATAAATTAAAATGAGTCATAGTTACTTAAAAGATAATGAGTAATTTCAACAGTATAATTGGTAAACATAAAATTACTCATTTGAAATTACTCATTAGATTTTAAGTAACTATCACTTATTTTAACCTTAATTCAATAGTCTTTATGGCCTTTAGATTCTGCCTTTATGTTACTGTCTTTACTCTAATACATTTATTTTTATTTTTTTCTCTCTCATACTTATGTTTTGTGGTGTGTGTTTTTTCATATATTCTCTACAATTTAGTCCTACCTTTTTGCTTGTTTTCTTTTCTTCTACACTTTGTAAAAATAGATCAGGGAATAAAAATGGACAATAGCCTGTTCCAAAATTTCATTGATACAAATGGAATTTTAAAACATTATGAATTGACTAATTAACTCCTGAGGTCTAATGAATCAATGACACAGTACACATCAAATGTTTTAGAGACATTTGACACCATATTAAAAAAAAAAAAAAATAGAATAGCATTTGCACTTCTGGCACAAAAACAAGAAATCATTCATTATTCAAAGAAAAATATAAAAGTTATTAATAAATATCATGTAGCATGCCGAATCCAAGGTAGAATTCAGAGGGGAATTATCGAAAGGTTTTGAAATTAGAACTGGTGTCAGGCAAGGGGATGGTTTATCCCTAATTATCTTTAACTGCCAGCTATAAAAGGTCGTGATGAATGGACAAAGACTCTGCCAGAAAACTCAGGTTTGAGGATCGGCTATAAGAAGGACAAATTAACCATCAAGTGCCTGGCCTTCGCAGATGACATCACACTTCTAGCTCCTAGTATAGAGGAAGCTACACACCAACTCTCCTCCCTCAGTGATCTGTCAGCTAGAGTAGGATTGATGATAGCAATGAAAAAAAACGAAATTTATCACTAACATCAGAGATGCACCCAACTCGATAGCCCTTGGGGAAGGAGAAATTAAAAAGACCAACTCATTCAAATATCTAGAATGGATAACCCCAAACATGCCCAAGATATCCAGAAATCACCTAATTATAATGACAACTAAAACTATGAGAATTATAGCCAATGGGGAAAAAAATGGAAATATTCTATATATTACAATACTTGGTTATTTAAATCAAAAGAATGGTTGAAGATAAGGCATCTTCTGATAATTTGGAAGTTGATGATTTGTATGAAGAGATGGTGTATTTTTCTGAATTAATATGAGTGGAATAAAACCATAATTGATTTTTAAACGTTTTTTGTTTCACTAATGTAGGAAGAATTATAATATATCAACGAGGTAAAGACCAAATACATGATGATGTAGAGAACCCAGTCGTATGATGAAGAACAAATCCAGTTGGGAGAGTTCAGCTCCCCAATGGGCAAAGAATTTAAATACTTAGGTTTGATTTTAACATATTGCCTTAAAATTAAGGGAAGAAAAGGGGCAGGCTATAGATGCCTGCTCACAGTTAAAAAATTTCTTTGTTCAAGGATTCAACCCACAAGTCTAAAATTACAGCATACAAAACCATCATTAGTCCCATTGACTAATATTCCAGTAAAACTTGGTGCTTACTAAAAGAAACAAAACATTCCTAGGGGTTAAGGAAAAAAATAACTAGAAAGTTCTAGTTACTACTTATTCCTAAGTAGGTGAAAGGCAGCTGGAAGATTAAAATTACAGCATATAAAACCAAATTAAGAAAGTGAGGTTAAGGTCATTGGAGAGTGCCCGGGTAGTTTGCCTGAATATTATTAAACGAAAAACCAAGAATAAAATGAGTTCAAGGCTGCAATCCTGATTTAGAAGGCTGGATAACAAGGAGCAAGACCTCTGTCCTGCAGGAGTAAGAGGATCCATCTAGGCCTCAGGCCAAGATGGATGGAGAAGATTTAATGAGGAGGTCCAGGTCCTACTTTAAGGACTGTTGCACCAAACTAAAAAAAGTAAATAAAATAACATGGAAAGGCTCATTAGTTGGAAAACCAATTTTCAGTTTTTTTATGATCTTTTATTTTCAAAGAATTGTTTGGCAGGCGAAGGAGGGAAACAAATTGAGATCTCTATGCTGAACCCAAACCTTCCCAGTTCTTAAACTAGGAAGGCTAAGCTGGGTTGACCTCCAAGCAAGAATTAATTAGAAAGGTATACCATGGAAAATGTCCAAAGAAGTTCTTCATAGAATCATAAGAGGGAGTTTGCCTATAATTTGGTGTTTGAATGGATTGGAAACAATAAATTGATGGATTCTGTTACAACTGTACAACTAAGGCAAGTATGGCAAGAATCAAAATTAACAAAGATATTAGGAATGGTGTTAGTGTTAAGAATAAATGATTAGCCATAAAAATATTTTTTATTAAAAGTAATGTGATTGAGAAATCATGAAAGTTGTTGAGGTCAAAGTTGCATAGTTCATAATTAGCCTTGAAACTTTATTAAAGATAATTATGAAAGTAAGAATAGTCAGATTTTTGTGAAAAAAATGTTCAATAGAATTTATATACAATGTTGAGGAAATTGTGGGGTTTTAAAATCAACTATTATAAACCATTAACAGCAGCACCATTCCAAACCAATTGGAGAGCACATTCAATGAGAATATTGATAAAAAAAAAGACATTTGTATCACAGGAGGCTGATATAATTAATATGAATTTTCAAAGAATTTAGCTGTTAATGAATATGAACAGAATATTTGATGTCATAAGGATAATTTTTCATCAATTTTCAATCTATGGAATTGTAAGGAAGGGTTTAAAATTGTAGGATAAAAAAGATTACTTTTGAACTTTACGTAAACCATTTATCATACAGTAATAGAAGTATGTGAAATAAAGTTTTGTGAGTATGAAATTTGTTTGGTTTTGTATCTAAAAGGTTTTTTAAAATGTTCATTAAATTTATAATGATGTAATTGGTCCACTGTAATTAATGATAAAGAAGGTAATAGGGGTGTTTGGTCAGTAAAATACAGAATAAATAAATATTATTTATCAAAAGAATATCATTTACAAAATTCAATTGTTTTATTTTTTTTTTAAATGACCCTACACCACATATATCTTCTTCTTTGTTTATTAAATTCAGTTTTGAGGCAAGGAGTAGAGTCTTGGCTGGTGGGAAGATATGTTTATTGGTCATTAAGGAGTCGATAAATTTTGGTTTTGTACTCAGTTATATTCATGAAAACCTTTGTCTCCATCAGTGGTAATGTTATGTTTAAGGGTTTTGCAGAAAGAATGTATAGAGAAGATGTCTGAAGAAATAGTAGAAAAAAAGACATGGTTGGAAAGTTAGACGTATAAGATTGATGATAAGTAGTAGAAATAAAAAACATATTTCTTTTACTTAAATATGAACTATTCCTTCAAGTAAGATTCCATAATGATTCAATAATCAGCACTTAAAATGATCAATAAAACATAAAATAATGTGACAACAAATTAAAATAAATATAAATGTGAATTAAAAAAAAAAAGAAAAGAAATCACTGAGTATGTAAAATAATTAAAGATTACCACATTGAATACTAATTTAAATTTTAGAATTTCTATCATGATCAGAATTTACAATTTTATGGTCCAACAGTAACTAGATACGTAATCAAAAAATAAACTCAATAATTTGTTTTAAGACTATATTCCTTCTAAAAAGATTCAGATTGGTTAAATGATTGCCTACACTAGTGAGGGTTTCAAATTGTGTTGTGAAGTTATAATGATTGACTCTGAAGATGATTTTCCATGTTCCCTCCAGTTGAAGAAAAATATTCAACATAATAAAAGAAAGAAGCATAATAAAATGATAAAGATATCTTAATTTAACGGGGATGAACATCTGAGTTTTTTAAAACTTCTAAACATTTAAGAAACTATTTGGATAAATTCAAGGAATAATGAATGAAGGATTAGAAACATTTAACTATATTTTAGAAAGCATAAAAGATGACATGCCTGTCATAACTTTCTTCAGGGTAAGAGAGTCAGCCTTCCTTTTGGGTTGAGATATGATAAGTTTGTTTTCTGTCTCCTATCGCAAATTGGCAAACCCATTGTTTGAATACCCGGAGACATTTATTGTAGGATTAAACAGCAGAAGTTTAAAGTACAATATTGGTGTTTGTTTTGGTTCCGGCATAATTTTATGGATCAGGAAAATACAGATCCAAGTAGTTTTAGCATTACATAAAACTTCTTTATTCTCCCTATGTTAAAACTAAATTTTTTAATTCACAAAAGAGAAAATTTTATGATTTATAAGTAACTTATGTATGTAATTAAGATTGCTAATGATACATTACCATCCATACAAAATAAAAAATGGTGATGTCATATTAATACGATTGATAAATAATAATGCTAGGTAAATATATTTTTGGTTGAAATAAATAATGTATATTGTCAAGACAGCATAAGAAACAATGCTTGGTTCAAATGAAAAAATGATAAGTTGTTCAATTCATTAAAAGAATAAAACAAAAATCAAACAGTTAGATAAAAACAAATTGAAGCTTCATACAATACAGATTTATCATGGCAGTGGTTTATTTTGAGTTGTTTAATTTTGTTAAAAGCTTTTAAATTACAAGAAATAACTACCTACTTGTGCTTCTAAATTCCACAATGATCAGGTTATAAAGAAACCTGGTGATTGGTTAATTATGTCTGAAAATCTAAATAAAGTTTATATATTTGTTGTGTAAATTCAAATAGCATGTTTACAGAGTTGAAATTAACAAACTAAATTTATGAACAGCAATTTGGTATATATGAAATCAAAATTATTCATAAATGAAAATAAAAAGATAGAAATAATTCTTAATTTTTTCTAATAATTTATCATTATATGTCATAAAGGCTTCTAAATACTTTTCTGCAATTTTTAGTTTCAAAATCAAAGAACAATCTTTAAGTAGCAACCCAATAATTTAAAAATTAAAAAATGATAAAAAAAATACAGTATTAGTTTAATATTAAAAGAATTAAGAATATTTATGTGCTTCTTGCTTGAAAATTATTCATTTGGTCAATTTTCAGCTTAATAAAAATAATTAAAAATGTTTGATCATATGGAATTCAAACTTAAAATAATACCTGTATCACCTGTTTTCTAATTGTCCTTTTACAACAGCAATAGTTAACTAAATATACTCTTAAAAGGAGTTAAACATTTTGTCCCATTCCATACTTATTACATATTATAGCATTAAAAATATAATCCAGCATAATAAATAATATAATTCACAGTAAATAAGAACATGAACATAGAAAATATATTTTAAACATATGGATAGTAACTAGACACAAGACGGGACTAAAAATAAGTATTTAGTAATGACGGAAAATTCACTCATTTACTAATCCAAGTTATTTATCACTCACATTATTTTATAATGACAACAGGAGGACACATGCAGTCTCTCATAGATCTTGTTGGCAATTTTGTTTAAGGTTCATGGTCAAAAAATATTAAGACACATATTTTTCCGTTCCAACTAATGGGCCCTAGAAACCAAGAAATTAATGAAATAGCATTATACTAATTTTGAGTTTAAAATATGATATTGACATGATTCTTGCACCAACATTTTTATTTATGAGTGGAACTTTAAGGAAAAATGCAGCCGCTTCATAGATTTTGTTTTAGGTCAATTAAATTCTAAACAAATGATTAGATCTTCAAGCAAACTACCTTTATAGAATAGAATAGAATAGAATAGAAAATAAACTTTATTCTGGGACGATGTCCCCTAAGAATAATATAATGTACATAAATAAAAACAATGAGTCTAACTTTCATAAGATGAAATAAAATAAATTAACAATCTGGTTAACTATTTACATTTTTACAAATAAAGAACAAAAATAGACGCAGATAAAATAAAAATTACAAAAATCCAATAATTGTAGGAGAAAAAATAAAAACCTATTTACATCTACTGAATGCTTTTTTTTTTTAATGAGGTTTTGCTAGTCAGTATCATTCTGGAGGGAAAGGAGGTATTGAAAGAGAAGGGATTTAAATGTGGACAGAGATGGAGCATTATGGATATTACAGGGTAGTGAATTCCATAAGGAAGTAGCACGGGAAATGAAGGAGTGGTCAAATTATGTACTCTTATGGGAAGAAGTATACCGATCCGAGGAGCGAGATCTTGTAGTGCGGGAGGAGATCGAGGATCTGAACTGGAAGATGTTGCTCTAGCGTCTGTAGTGTCCACATCGTTACATAAACAATCTTAAATTAGTGTTGGTAATAGTGCTCATTTATTAGTGAAACTTGACAATATTTATATTTAAATAATCACTGTTTTCGCTGTGAAGTGTAAAGGAGTGAGTAATTAAAATTATATTATTACATTGTATAATTTAGAGCTCGTAACAAGCGTTCTACTAAAGTTAATCCCTTATCAGCTAATAGGATTAACAACGAGAATTTCGTTATTTACTTATACGATCTCAATATATTTACATTTATTTCATTTTTAATTTTCATTTATCTAAAATGGCTGTTTGCACGATCGTGATAAGCCGTGATGACAAAAATACCATTATCTGCTGGTTGTGTAATGAAATTTTCCACATTAAATGTTCCAGCATCAGTGCTAGCGACATAGATAAATTAAATACGTCGAAAAAAAAAATTTGGCACTGTCAAAAGTGCGAAAAAAGTAAAAAAAGTGTCCCGACAGGTGACAGGCCTACCAACCCCACATCTACCGACCAAGACTCTACGAACACGATTCTAGGCGCCCAAGTAAATCTAAAACTTGATATCGAGGGGATGAAAACCACTTTCATTGCTGAGATAAAAGATGAAATGAAAGAAATAAAATCATCCCTCGATAAACAGGGCCAGATTAGTTTCGAAAACTCGGAACGTTTATTGAAAATAGAAACCTCCTTGGAGTCACAAACGAAATTCTTAGAAGACCTATTAAGAGAAACTACTCTTCTTAAGGAAAGAGTGTCTGAGCTCGAGGCCCGGCTAAATAAGGTAGAGCAAGGTCAACTTTGTAGATCGGCCGAGATACGGGGAATCCCGGTTCGCCCAGGAGAAACCACGGCAGCTCTAATTACGAACATAGGCGCTGGCCTGGGTCTAAAGCTCACTCCCGAAGATATTGACACCGTGGAACGGAGAAGATCTAGAAAAGATGACCCACGTCCGCCGGTCATCATTGCTAAATTTGTGAGGCAATCAGTGAGGGACGAGCTGATTCGACTCAGAAAAGTAAGAAGAGACTTCTCGACGCGCGATATTGGTTGGCAGGAAAATGACTGCCACCATATCTATCTCAGCGAGGAGATGACTCCCACCAATAGGCATCTCTATTGGATGGCAAGACAAAAGAAAGCTGCAGGCAAATTGAAGTATGTTTGGTTTTCCGGCGGCAGAGTACGCTGCAGGCGGGAGGATGGCCATCCTGCCATTTTTATTAACGCAGCTAAGGATCTTGAGGTCTTCACCTGAAGCATCTACTCCTGTTTCCACATACCTTGCTCTGACATCTGGCTCTCCTCTCGGTCTATCGCATCACTCAAATTCCTCAATAGAAAAACATTTCGTTCATTGATTATTTTCTTTCTTTCTTTATTAATCATTTTAATGTGTGCAAAACTTATTACATCATGTTTGCTTTTCTCGTTTATATCTTCGTTACTCTTCTGTATTGCTTATTCGTTTCTTTTTTCACATTTATTCTTAGTTAATTTCTCTTTACTGCCCATATTTCTAACTTTCTACTTTTTCATACCATGTTATTGCTTAGTGTCTTCTGAATCCGCTATTTCTTTTTTCCTTTCTCTTTTCCAGCATCCTTGTCATGACTAGCGTCCTAACTCTCTGTCATGTTAACGCCCAATCCCTCCCTGCTCACTTTACCGAATTCCATCAGTACTTCTCTGATAATTTTTATCATATCGTTGCAATATCTGAAACCTGGCTTAAGCCTTCAATACCTTCCCTCAGTGTCTCCCTTCCTAACCACTATCTGCTGCGTCATGATCGTACTAACCGCACTGGCGGAGGTGTTTGTATATTTGTACATAATAATTTCCGAACCAAAGTCCTAAGCCTATCCCCTTCTCTGAACATCCCCACATTGAATTCCTGTTTACCGAAATAACCATGCATTCACAAACTATCCTTGTTGTAGTAGTTTACCGCCCTCCCAATGTTCCTTTTGACTCCCACTTCGAAACCACTCTATTCAACATTGTTCCTCTCTACTCACATGTTATTATTGCTGGAGATTTCAATACCAATCTCCTCACCGATTCCTCTGACAAGTCTTATCTTGAAAACCTTTTTTTTTTTTCCCTCAACCTACATGTGGTACCATTCTCTCCTACCCACCACACATTTACATCTGATACCTGGCTTGATCTCCTAATAGTTGATTCTCCTAAAAACCTCATTTCCTCTTCCCAGTTACCAATCACGTTTCTTTCTAATCACGATTTAATATCCCTGTCATACAATATCCAAACTCCAACATTCATTCCAAAAACCATTTCCTATCGCAATCTTGATTCCTTAACATTTTCCTCAATCCAAACTGATATTGACGCTCTGGACTGGGACTCTATATATATTCCTCCCACACTATCGACAACATGGTTGACATCCTCACATCCAATCTCTTATCCATCCTCGACTCACATGCTCCCCTAAAAACCATCCTAATCCGACGTCCACCAGCACCCTGGATCACAATAGAAATCAAAAACCTACAAAAGAGACGAGAGGCCGCCCGAAGACGTTTTCGACGGACTAGACTTCAGGACGACTACACTCTGTTTAAATCCCTTCGGAATCAGACACAAACTGCCATTCGAAAAGCTAAATTACAATATTTTCATGAAGCCCTCTCCAGTGCCTGTGATCCAAAATCAAAATGGAAAATTTTATCAAAACTTTCCTTTAGTAAATCCTCAAATGCTCCGCTTTCATACTCTTTTACTCCTAATGAAATGAATTCCTTTTTTGCTACCTCATCATCAAACTCCTCATCTCTTTCTGCCAGCTACGCTCCAAGCGGTCCTCCTTTTAACTCCTCCAATTTTTATTTTTCCTATATCACACCCTCAGACCTCATTGATGCCATTTTCCAATGTAAAACGCAAGCTATTGGACATGATGGTATTCCACTAAAATTAATCAAACTCTGCCTTCCTACTATCCTTCCAGTCCTCCTACATATATATAATTATTCTTTGCAAAAGTCCACCTTTCCTTCATCCTGGAAGAAAGCTAAAATACAACCCTTACAAAAGAAATCTAACCCATCTTCACTTAATGATTTCCGTCCCATATCAATACTTTCCAATCTGTCCAAACCCCTTGAAAGACTAGTTCAATCACAAATCTCCAATTTCCTAGAAAACTCTCATCTCCTTAATCCGTTCCAATCTGGGTTCCGACCTGGTTATTCAACTCAGACAGCCTTAACAAAAATTACTAATGACATACATACTGCCCTTGACGAACGAAAAGTAACTGTCCTTATCCTTCTAGATTTTACCAAAGTCTTTGACACCCTAGACCATTCTATTCTCCTCACGAAACTAAAAGCCCTATCTTTTTCCTCAAGCTCTCTCCTCTGGTTTCATTCCTTCCTCTATAGTAGAACTCAAATAGTATCCATACCAAACCAGCCACTTTCCTCTTCCCTTTCATTGACATCAGGGGTAGCCCAAGGTTCCAGTGTCTCTCCTACTCTTTTTTGTGCCTACATAAATGATCTACCAAATTCCATTCACCATTGTTCCTACCATCTATACGCGGATGATTTCCAGATATATCTATCCTTCCATCCCTCTGATTTAATTAAATCATTCTCCCTTATCCAAGAAGACCTTAATAGCATTTGCAAGTGGGCCTCTGACAACAAATTAAAATTAAATGTAGAAAAAACGCAGGCTATTATCATAGGTTCTAATACCCATCTGAGATCCCTTCCCCACCTCCCGATACTGTCAATGAACTCCCAACCTATTCAATTCCACCCCACAGTCAAAAACCTTGGTATTACCTTTGACCAAACCCTTTCATGGAAACCTCATATCTCCCAAATTTCTAGACGGGTTATATCCATCCTTAAACTATTCCATTCTTCCCAGGACTCCCTTCCGAAACCTACTCGTCAACTCTTGGTTTTTCTTCCCTTATCCTACCCCATTTTGACTACAGCTGTGTTGCATATGGTGGCTTGACGGCGGAACTCGAGAGTAAACTAAGGAGACTAATGAACTGTTTCATTAGGTTTATCTTTAGGGTTCCAAAAGCCTCCCACACATCACATCTATATACAGAGTTAAAATGGCTTTATCCTTCATCCCGCATAAATTACTTCCTAGCCTCCTTCCTCTACCAAACCATCAATTCTCGGAATCCCTCCTACATCTATAACATCTTCCATTTCAGATCCTCGGTCTCCTCCCGCACTACAAGATCTCGCTCCTCTGACCTGTATACTTCTTCCCATAAGAGTACATCATTTGACCACTCCTTCATTTCCCGTGCTACTTCCTTGTGGAATTCACTACCCTGTAATATCCGTAATGCTCCATCTCTGTCCACATTTAAATCCCTTCTCTTTCAATACCTCCTTTCCCTCCAGAATGATACTGACTAGCAAAACTTCACTAAAAAAAAAAGAAGTGCATTCAGTAGATGTAAATAGGTTTTTATTCTTTCTCCTGCAATTATTGGATTTTGTAATTTTTATTTCTATTTTTGTTCTTTATTTGTAAAATTGTAAATAGTTAACCAGAGTGTTAATTTATTTTATTTCATCTTATGAAAGCTAGACTCATTGTATTTATTTATGTACATTATATTATTCTTAGGGGACATCGTCCCAGAATAAAGTTTATTTTCTATTCTATTCTATTCTATTCTATTATAGATGTAGGAGGGACTCCTAGAATTAATGGTTTGATAGAGGAAGGAGGCTAGGAAATAATTTCTGCGGGATGAAGGATAAAGCCATTTTAGCTCTGTATATAGATGTGATGTGTGGGAGGCTTTTGGAACCCTAAAGATAAACCTAACGAAACAGTTCATTAGTCTTCTTAGTTTACTCTCGAGTTCCGCCGTCAACCCACCATATGCCACACAGCTGTAGTCAAAATGGGGTAGGATAAGGGAAGAAACCAAAAGTTGACGAGTAGGTTTCGGAAGGGAGTCCTGGGAAGAATAGTTTAAGGATGGATATAACCCGTCGAGAAATTTGGGAGATATGAGGTTTCCATGAAAGGGTTTGGTCGAAGGCAATACCAAAGTTTTTAACTGTGGAGTGGAATTGAATAGGTTGGGAGTTCATAGACAGGATTGGGAGGTGGGGAAGGGATCTCAAATGGGTATTAGAACCTATGATAATAGCCTGCGTTTTTTCTACATTTAATTTTGTTATCAGAGGCCCACTTGCAAATGCTATTAAGGTCCTCTTGGATAAGGGAGAATGATTTTATTAAATCAGAGGGATGAAAGGATAGATATATCTGGAAATCATTCGCGTATAGATGGTAGGAACAATGGTGAATAGAATTTGGTAGACCATTTATGTAGGCACAAAAAAGGGTAGGAGAGACACTGGAACCTTGGGCTACCCCTGATGTCAACGAAAGAGAAGAGGAAAGTAGCTGGTTTGGTATGGATACTATTTGTGCTCTACTATAGAGGAAGGAATGAAACCAGAGGAGAGAGCCTGAGGAAAAAGATAGGGCTTTTAGTTTCGTGAGGAGAATAGAATGGTCTAGGCTGTCAAAGGCTTTAGTAAAGTCTAGAAGGATAAGGAAAGTTACTTTTTGTTCGTCAAGAGCAGTATGTATGTCATTAGTAATGTTTGTTAAGGCTGTCTGAGTTGAATAACCAGGTCGGAACCCAGATTGGAACGGATTAAGGAGATGAGAGTTTTCTAGGAAATTGGAGATTTATGATTGAACTAGTCTTTCAAGGGGTTTGGACAGATTGGAAGGTATTGATATGGGACGGAAATCGTTAAGTGAAGATGGGTTAGATTTCTTTTCTAAGGGTTGTATTTTAGCTTTCTTCCAGGATGAAGGAAAGAATAATTATATATGTAGGAGGACTGGAAGGATGGTAGGAATGCACAATTTGATTAATTTTAGTGGAATACCATCATGTCCAATAGCTTGTGTTTTACATTGGAAAATGGCATCAATGAGGTATGAGGGTGTGATATAGGAAAAATAAAAATTGGAGGAGTTAAAAGGAAGACCGTTTGGAGCGTAGCTGGCGGAAAGAGATGAAGAGTTTGATGATGAGGTAGCGAAAAAGGAATTCATTTCGTTAGGAGTAAAAGAGAATGAAAGCGGAACATTGGAGGATTTACTAAAGGAAAGTTTTGATAGAATTTTCCAAATTTTGGATCACAGGCACTGGAAGGGCTTCATAAAAATATTGGAAGCTTTTCGAATGGCAGTTTGTGTCTGATTCCGAAGGGATTTAAACAGAGAGTCGTCCTGAACACGTCTTCGGGCAGGAGAGTTTTTTAGGAGAGAACATAAGGTTTTTAGGAGAATCAACTATTAGGAGATTAAGCTATGTATTAGATGTAAATGTGTGGTGAGTAGGAGAGAATGGTACAGCATGTAGGTTGAGGGGAAAAAAAAAAGTTTTTCAAGATAAGACTTGTCAGAGGAATTGGAGAGGAGATTGGTATTGAAATCTCCAGCAATAATAACATGTGAGTAGAGAGGAACAATGTTGAAAAGAGTGGTTTCGAAGTGGGAGTCAAAAGGAACATTGGGAAGCCGGTAAACTACTACAACTAGGATAGTTTGAGAATGCATGGTTATTTCGGCAAACAGGAGTTCAATGTGGGGATGTTCAGAAGAAGGGAATAGGCTTAGGACTTTGGTTCGGAAATTATTATGTACAAATATACAAACACCTCCGCCAGTGCGGTTAGTACGATCATGACGCAGCAGATAGTGGTTAGGAAGGGAGACACTGAGGGAAGCAATTGAAGGCTTAAGCCAGGTTTCAAATATTGCAATGATATGATAAAAATTACCAGAGAAGTATTGATGGAATTCGGTAAAGTGAGCAGGGAGGGATTGAGCGTTAACATGACAGACAGTTATGACGCTAGTCATGACAAGGATGCTGGAAAAGAGAAAGGAAGAAAGAAATAGCGGATTCAGAAGACACTAAGCAATAACATGGTATGAAAAAGTAGAAAGTTAAAAATAATGGCAGTAAAGAGAAATTAACTAAGAATAATTTAAATAATGAATGTGAAAAAAGAAACGAACAAGAAATACAGAAGAGTGACCAAGAAATAAACGAGAAAAGCAAACATGATGTAATAAGTTGTACACACATTAAAATGAGTAATAAAGAAAAGAAAATAGTCAATGAACGAAGTGTTTTTCTATTGAGGAATTTGACTGACGTGATAGACCAAGAGGAGAGCCAGGTATGAGGTAACACGAGTGGATGCTTCAGGTAAAGACTTCAAGATCCTTAGCTACGTTAATAAAAATGACAGGATGGCCATCCTCTCCCCTGCAGCGTACTCTGCCGCCAGAAAACCAAACATACTTCAATTTTCCTGCAGCTTTCTTTTGTCGTGCCATCCAATAGAGATGCCTATTGGTGGGAGTCATCTCCTCGGTGAGATAGAATGGTGGCAGTCATTCTCCTGCCAACCAATATCACGCGTCGAGAAGTCCCTTCTCACTTTTCTGAGTCGAATCAGCTCGTCCCTTACTGATTTCCTAACAAATTTAGCAATGATGACCGGCGGACGTGGG
Source organism: Euschistus heros (assembly GCA_003667255.2). Lineage (NCBI taxonomy): Eukaryota > Metazoa > Arthropoda > Insecta > Hemiptera > Pentatomidae > Euschistus > Euschistus heros. The sequence goes on from RCWM02000019.1 coordinate 989,793, forward strand.
TCATCTTTTCTAGGTCTTCGTTCCACGGTGTCAATATCTTCGGGAGTGATCTTTAGACCCAGGCCAGCACCTATGTTCGTAATTAGAGCTGCCGTGGTTTCTCCTGGGCAAACCGGGATCTCCCGGATCTCGGCCGATCTACAAAGTTGACCTTGCTCTACCTTATTTAGCCGGGCCTCGAGCTCAGACACTCTTTCCTTGAGAAGAGTATTTTCTCTTAACAGGTCTTCGAAGAATTTTGTTTGTGACTTCAAGGAGGTTTCAATTTTCGATAAACGTTCCGAGTTTTCGAAACTAATTTGGCCCTGTTTATCGAGGGATGATTTTACTTCTTTCATTTCATTTTTTACCTCAGCAATGAAAGTGGATTTCATCCCTTCGATGTCTAGTTTTAGATTTACGAGGGCGCCTAAAATCGTGTTCGTTGAGTCTTGATCAGTTGATGTGGGGTTGGTAGGCCTGTCACCTGCCGGGAAACTTTTTGTTTTTCTTTTTCCGCACTTTTGAAAGTGCCATATTTTTTTTCGACGTATTTAATCTTTCTATTTCGCTAGCATTGATGCTGGAACATTTAATGTGAAAAAATTTCGTTAACAACCAGTAAATAATTGTATTTTTGTAATCACGGCTTATCATGATCGTGCAAACTGGACAAACAGCCATTTTAGAGAAATGAAAATTAAAAGTTAAATAAATGTAAATATATTGAGAGCGTATACGTAAATAACGGAATTCTCTTTGTTAATCCTATTAGCTGATAAGGGATTACCTCTAATAGGACGCTTGTTACCAGCTTTAAATTATACAGTGTTATAATATAATTTTAATTACTCACTCCTTTACACTTCACAGCGAAAACAGTGGTTATTTAAATATAAATAATGACAAGTTTCACTAACAACTGAGCACTATTAGCAACACTAATTTAAGATTGTTTACGTAACGATGTGGACACTACAGACGCTAGAGCCAGACTTCTTATACATTTTTTTACACAAAAAATGACGTCAGATTCTAATTCAGCATTCAAAAGAATCCTTGAATACGAAATTTCATCCAAATTCAAAAATAAAAAATTGCAATTGGTAAGCAATGTGTTTTTTTTTTTTGTTTTAATTGACAATTACTTGATTCACAGTTAGATGGTTAACCTTATCAATTTTATGTTTTTTTTAAAAAACGGAAATAAAATGGTTACTTGCGAAATCGCGAAACCTCGAAATCTACCGTGAATCTTCGAGGTACTCCAACTTTTGACTCCTTGAGAATAAATCAGCAAAACTATATATATTCTTAAAGAATATTAAATGTTGCCTTTTTTTCCGGTGTTCCTACAAAATGAATGGAAGAAGAAGAGAACGGGTAAGTTTGTAGAAAAACGTGAAGAACTTTTGAAGAATTTTTATTGCACATTATTCGGATACAAAAACACCAGAGATAAATATAAATGCAGTATTATGTATAAAATTTAATAAGCTTTAAGTTATGAAAAATTATACTTGCTTTTGTCCGACCTACCGGTTTGTTGAGTATGTGCCAAAAACTGAAAAGATATATCCTGCGGTAGTCATTCTCATGCAGGCGGATATTCAGTCTGTTGATGACATTCTTGGCCTATGTTATTGGCTACATTTCTTCCTTCAACAAATGTTGACAAAGCATGTGATGTGATGGCAGGCGTTGGTAATGGCATTTGTTTTATTTGCCTCCATTGCTCCTCCACAGACAAGATGCTAATGTTGAAAGGGAACAACTTCCCTAGTTCAATTAGCTTTCCGAAAATACTTCTTCTAGCCTACTGTTCCACATTCCTTATAAGTCTCCCATTTAATTAAAAAACTTACTATACTTTTCAAGGGGAGCTTCAAATGTTTTTCTACGCTTTTACGTGCGTCTACACGATTTTCCGCTGCAAGCATCTATGTTGTCTGCTCGTTAACGTGATATTGACTTGAGCTGGATATTTATTTGGTGGCTAAATATTTTTTTTTTTTTTTTAGAATTTCCGCATTTTATAAAGACCCATATGTTTTCAAAAATAATTTTAAAGCTTCAAATCTCTATTTTGCAATATTTGCCGTTGTAAATGACATGAATTATTTGGCAATATACTCGTGTTACCGTAAAACGGCCTGACTTCGCAGCTATGAATTAACTTTGCACCAAGTTCACTAAAACGTTTCAGTCGTAGAAAAAGTGCTTTGTTGTCTGAATAAGAGATATTTTATATTTCTTACTTCCTTACACCAGGAAGTAAGAAATATAACACATTTTCTTCGACTGAAACGTTTTAGTGAACTTGGTTCAAAGTCAGACCGTATTACGGTACTATCGCTAAGGGTTATTAAACTTCCTTAAAAATTAAGCACTGAGCCATAGTTCAATATCCAGAATATATTTATTAATTTTACATGTATCTAAACAAAATGCTTATTTGCATGAAATACTTTTATATTTATTTCTATAACTATATTTATAACATTAGTTCACGTTTTTGATTAAATCTTGATATTTGCACTACAGCAGACACATGTGCCAGGATTCGCCCAGGGCTCATATAGTACACTTCAGTTCTGCTATTTATTTAAATCATACTTTTTTTTTTTTTACTATTTTAAAATTTATATTCTCTTGTCATTCAGTGGAAAATCTATTAGATATCTCACGCTAACACACTTTTACTATATTCGTTTTTCTGTTGTATCGGTGCTCCTTAGTTGAGTGCTATTTAAAAAAAAATTGTTTATTCTATTTTATTTGTTTATTTTTTAAAAACTATTTATTGAAATTTACAACTGTATCTAGTAAATGTTATTTACTAATACTGAGGATATTTTTTAGACGCCTCGGTGGGTTATCAGGAATAGAACGGAAAACAAGTTGAGAAAAAGTGGCTTTGATTAGTTATGGAGTTTACAATCAAAGAATAGGAGTCTGGTTTGGGATAAATTAGCAACTAATGGTACATTAAGATCTTTATGGATAAGCTCTACTCCTTATGTCCAAATAGGTCTAATCAGTGTCATGTAAATGAGTGTCTTGTTAATAATCGGAAGGTTTGAACGTTTGTCTAGTAAACGTTAAATTGAAAAAATAAAATTGAAATTATTTCCAAACATAGATCCATTTATTATTTTTTTTTTTAATTAAAATAATTTCAATATTTACATTCGTGCAACATTATTACAATAGCAAAGAAATCCCCTGATGATGCCAAGTGAACTCTTTTAGTTTCGATATATTGATTCGAAACCATTTATAATACGTCTTAGAATTTTTTTAAATAGGTATAAAATATTAAGAATGGAGATATTTAAATGGCATATGGTCTTATATATACTAGATATCTTGTGCTCTAGTGTTCTATCTTAGACGCCTAGTTAATTTGGTGCATTATCGATTAACCTAGTAATGTTAGTTGTATGACCTCTTAACCTGGAACATATTCCAAATCAGGATTACGAAACCCAACTGAATCTCGTATATAATCCATTCCTTGTAAAAATAATGTTAGTGTTTGGTAAAGTTTCAAAACTGCAACGAAACTTCTACTCAGCAGACTATATATTTAATATATATTTAACGGACACGGTGTTTACATTCTCATCTAATGTATGCCTTGTAAAGAGACTGAACGCTAGCATATTTCAATGCTCATGATTTTTGTATTGTGTATCATTTTAAAAATTTGAAATAATTTTTAATTTATAGAAAGAAATTCGCAACTTATTAAGCTAATAACATCAAGTGAGGGATACAGAATATAATGACATGCCGATATCTTGTAACGCAACTACCTGTTGTTTGCATTTCATATATTAGAAGGGCACAGGGCCTTCTTCTTATCAGATGCCTCAGAGGAATTTTGGGAATCAAGTTGAGAAACACATCGCACACACCGGTGCTAATTACGAATCTAGTTGATCAAAAATCGTTCATGCTCCGACTAACAATGAATATATTCCCTTATGTGTTTTAAAATGACAAAAACAATGGGAAAACCAGATTTGAGTAATCTCATTTCTTGGGAAAGATATTTAGGTTATTTCATAAAAAAAATTTTTACGAAACTGCTAAAATTTTATTTTATTAATTTGAAAAATAAAAAATGGCATTATCCCAATGACACATCTGCTGCCTCTTCGGGTCCCTTGATAAAGGTCTCCACCTGTTTGGATAAAACCTTCATATTTGTTACCCTCGTTTCTGGAAAAAAAAAAAAAAAAATTGAATGGACAGTCCTTTATTTTAAAGGGTAGATTGGAGTAACTGGAAATGGTAAATTATCACTCTGTAAATGTTTGTATTTTAGACACATTTAACTACAAAGAGGGCATTTTTGTAAATTTGTAGTAATTAGCTTTCAAAGATGACATACTCAAATTTCGTAACTTATTTTTCCATGAAACATTATTAAAACTGTTCACTCACCGTGTGTATGACGCTTCATTCAGGAAGCTTGAGGTACGCATGATGGTATAAAAGGATCTATACAATTAGGATTGATGAATTAATTGCCACTTCTAATGTAGTATTTTTATTTAAAAACTAGTTTTGGATATTAAATATTCATCATCAGTTCTAAAAACATATAAACAATTTCCAAACATCAGCAATTTGCTAAAAGGATTATAGATATACGAATATATAAATAAATATATATGTTTAATAAGGTTCTTGAGGTTCAGTCAATAAATAAAAACAACTATTTTGGCGACGTTTCGAAGCTAAAATGTTCTCATCATCATGCTCTATAGTGAAATAACAGGTTACAATCTTAGTAATACTTATCATTCAATCTGTATATATTTATATTACAAAGATTGAGCTATACTGCTATAGCTTCGAAACGTCGCCAAAATAGTTGTTTTTATGTATTGACTGAACCTCAAGAACCTTATTAAACATATATATTTATTTATGTATTCGTATATCTATAATCTTTTTAGCAAATTGCTGATGTTTGGAAATTGCTTTTATGTTTTTAGAACTGATGATGAATGTTTAACATTCGAACTAGTCTTTAAATAAAAAAATTACATTAGAAGTAACAAACAATTAATCAATCCTAATTTTATTGATACTTTTATGCCATCATGCGTACCTCAAGTTAATGGTTATCTTAGTTTGTTGATTGTTTATTTATCCATACATATCAAAAGTATCTTTTTTTGTGAATGAGCAAGATAAAATGTAACTATTTATACTATTTATCTTTTACCATTTGTTTCGTTCAACAGCTGAGCGATCATAGAAGGTGTCAATACTTAAATATTTTTATTTAAATGCTGTCAGAATCATTAAAAAAATTATCATGAAAATTCTGAGTATCACACTACTACGAGATAGCTCATTCTCAGAACCCAAAATTTTTGAGGATCACCTCTTATCAAGTATGTTACAACATTATAATTCTTGTAAGGTACGCGGGGAGTAAAGGAAGAGTTAACATGCCGTCTTTCACCTCTGCGAACCTCACTCAACACGTTCTGCATAGACATTAACCTTCCAAGGACGAGCAAACATTTTTTTTATCAAAATAAGATTTTTTATTTTTTTCTTTGTTAATGGAAGTGCTCAAATTCAGGAAAATTGTTTGAAAAAACACACCGTTTGCTCATAATTGGCCGTGTCCATATGATCATGCTATGCCTTCCCCAAGATTTGTTCAGTACGCAAAGGATGTTTTAAATTTTTCTTTTTTAGCAAAATATATTTTTATTGTAACTAATCATCACAAACAATAAATAATTATTTAATATAGAATTGTTTTTTTATGAAACCCTACCTAACATCTAACAACGGTCGTTACCCGGAGCATCAGTAAAAGAACATTACTAGTGCTACCTGTCAACAGTAACATTGCTACCTGAAAGGATAGATTGAGAAACTTGGAAGATTATTTTAATTATATAATTTTAATTTTTGCTAATAATCAACAATATTTCAGGAAAACGTTATAATTTTACAGCAGGAGAAGGTTTTAATTTATCAAGTTTACGACTTCTCTAAAAGTTAGAAAATTATTATAAATACATTTTTATTTACCTGTTTTAAATAAACAATAAAATTTTTGTTATATCAACTTTTAAACAAAATTGTCGTGGGGAAAGACGGGCATGATCATATGATCACAGTCATAGGAACGGCCATTTTAAAACCTTCAGGATCATTATTTTTTAATGAAACTCATACTAGAACATGATGCGACTGTATAGAGACTAAATCTATAATCTTATCAGTTGAAAAAAAAATTATTACACTCAACGTTGGTGAGAATCGATTTTTAAAATTTGACAAATTTCTAACTTTTTTTCTGATGAGAGAAGTGCTTCGTCACAGTTTTGGTCACAATTCAACACTACCTCCTCTTGGAGAAGGGCTGTTGAGGTATAAAGGAAAAAAAATAAGGGTGAAAGAGCAGGGTGTCCTTTTGGGTGGGGTACGTTTGGAGTGATCATATGGACAAGTCAGTCCTTGGAGGGTTAAAGCCGATTCATGATTTGGCCATCTCAATGTCTATAAATTCACGTCATAGAAATATAGCACTTAACACTTGCAAAGAGAAACCGTTCGGTCACGCATCATCCCTTATGGGAAAGACATGAAACGGATCGCGATGATAAGTACTCCGGGGTCGTACGTATATCCTGTATTAAGAGCCTGCCAAACACTTGGAACTCCGTGTTTGCAGTCGAAGGAATTCCTCCACCCCCCCCCCCACCAGCATTGAACCACATCCCAAATGAACCCTGCCAGTGACATTTCACTCAGCCTAGGGCTCACCGGCCCTTCTGTAAACTCTGTCGATGCCACGGTGTACAAAGAGTGAGGCGTGACTCATCTCAAAAAAGCACTGTCATTCGAGTTCTGTCCACACAAGGTTTATAATTTATATTACATTTGAAGCAAATAGTTGATTTTTTTATAAAGTGCCATTTATGGGGAAGAGAATTTTTGGGATTTTATTTTGATACGGGGAGGGGGAGGGGGATTATAATACCTGCATTTATAAAACTTTTTTTTTTTAAAGCTATTTATTGAAATTTACGTCTGTATACAATAAAGCAACAATGCTTCTATTAAATGGAAGATAATGCTCATAATAACATGTATTCATTGGTAGCACTTCAATAATAGTTTTCAGTCATCTCGGAGGGTTATCTGGAATAGAATAGGAAGCATGTTGCAACACTAGTGGATTCGATTGGTTGTGGAGCTTACTATGAATTGATGGTTTGGGAAGAATCACTCACAAGTAGCACTTCAATAAAAAGGAAAAAAAAATATAACAAGGTCTCTCGGCCATCTTCTTTTCAGAGGCCTCGGTGGATTATCTTTTATAAACAGATCTAATTACTGTTATTCCTGTCAATAAACATGTAGAGTGCATGAAGTATACGATAATTTTTTACTTCAGGGCTTTGCTAATAGTAGTTAGAAGTCGGAATGCTCTACAAATTTGTTTATGACTATTTTTCTGCGAAACGGTTGTAGAGGCACAATAATCAAATGTTTGAAAAAAAAGTGAGGTAAAAATGATTTTTTTTTTCTCGAACATTATCGATTTTCAATAACTTATATCTCAAAAACTGTTAGAAGTGCGAAAAATATGTATACATATAATTTTGTAGGAAATTTAATTAACATTTGTTTTTTGTTAAAACATATTTTTCTAGAGTCAACCGTTTCTGAGATATAATCGAAAAACCAAAACAATTACTTCTCCCCCCCCCTATGGGTATGTTCACCCCTAGGGGTGGGGACATTTAATATGTTTATCTTCTAACCACACCTAAAAAAGCCCTGAATTAAAAAATTATTGCATATTTCATGCACTCTACACCCCTCATTTCAGCACTCATTGACTGGACTATGTCATGTAAATGAATCTTTTGTAAGTGATCGGAAGGTTTGGACGTTTGTCTTGTAAATGTTAAAGAAGTCGAAAACGACGGGCCATTTCTTGTTTTACTCTGATATATTTTCATCATTATGACGTGATGCTTTTTTTTTGTCACACGTGACAATTTAAAAAAAAGAAAAAAAGTAGAAGCATTAAATCACACTGAATCGTCGATTTGGATTAATGAAGTGTTTAATTAATTTTCGAACGCTTATTGAAAACATGAAGTTAGAATGGGCAATTGATTTCACGCTAATTATGCAGGGCGGGTTGAGGGGAAGTGGTGGGGGTAGGTGGGTAGAGATTATTATCAAACTCTTCATTGGACTATGGCATTACATTAATTAGCCTCTCCTTAATGGCCTTCTACGCGCTCCTTTCAATTTGTGTTTTGGTCAGACTGTTAGAGTTCTGTAATTGTTAACTGAGGGATTTTAAGATTAGAAAAAAAATATTGCTTTGTTTATAACTTTTAGTTAGAACAATGTACGAGCTTATTGTTTATAAGTAGAGGATGAGGACAAATAATCAGCTAAGACCATTGTATGACCATCCAAATATTGTTAATTATATATATATATATATATATATATATATATATATATATATAAAGGGAAGGTTGACACGGTCCTGTGGAACATATAGAAAGCGATCGTCTCTCAAGGAAATTTTTTTATGAAAGACAAGTTCGTCCTAGATTGAGATGGTAGAGTGACGTAGAAGTGGACTCAATGGCCCGTTTACACCTGTTTAGTAAGCAAGTGTTTAGCAATTCACCCGCTTGAACGTAGTCAAGGGTTTAGTTAAGTTATAGATTTTTTGATCTTCACTTCCACTTCTCTGGTACCAAAGTTTGGTATTTCCATTTGAAGAAGCAATATCGTTTATTGCTGTTGCTTATTCGTTTAATTCTGTATTCCGAATGTTTGAAATTCCACAGACATTCGTGAGAGAGGTAATCCTCCTCGAATTTCAATGTCGTTTCCTCTTTCCAACGGCTGGCCATTGAAATTATCCTAATTAAATTGGTAGAAAATAATCTGAAATAGAATTTTGATCAGAATAAATTGAATTTATCTCATAACTATTTTAAAACAAAAATTGTCTAGTTCATAACAATTGAAAGTTTACCTTTAAGTTAATTTTCTTGTAGACGCCTCTAGACGTCTAAATCATACTGCTATCAATTTATTATATATAGAGAAAATAACACTGAGAGAAACTAGACCAACGCGGTTCTAGATCAAAAGGAAAAGTGACAAAGCCAGGCCCAGAGAGAATGCGCACGCATTGCTACTAAACAGAAAAATAGAAATCTTTCTATTCTACTCGGTGCTAAACACTTGCTCGGTTATCTAAACTCTTGACTGGCCGTTTGCACGCTTCAAAATCAATTGAATACTTGACTAAACCCTTGCTTACTAAACAGGTGTAAACGGGCTATAAGGCAATTGGGAGTAAGAGGATGAAGGGCTGATGTTACCGATAGAACTGCTTGGCAAGCAATCTGTGATAAGGTCCTTGTCCTTGGAAGACAACAGCGCCGAATATAATAATAAATTAAAAAAAAAAAATTGCTGGAAATCGAAGTAAAATGCTCGAAAATCATAACATCTCAGTTTGTTTTCAATTCTATTATCGTTAGAAACAATATTCAGTATTCATTTATTAGCTTTTTTAAATTAATCATTTGTTGGCAGTATTTTGGTAGGACAGTTATTCTCCATCACCCGTTTTACAATTGGACCTTTCTCCATCAGATATTTATTTGTTTTGATCCATGGCCCACTCCTTGAGTGGACAAAAATAAGGCAGATCATTAAATCGAAACAAAGATTTAGTAATTTTTCGACAGCCATCCCTAAGAGCAGTATGGGATGAAGCAACTGACAGAAAAATAGGAAATGGCTGTGCAACACAATCGGTTATATTTTAAATATTAACTCTCTTTCAATAAAAAACAAAACAAATAATTCTTTGATAAAATTACTATTTTTTACATAAAATAGAAAATCATTACTCCGTCACAGAACTGCTGTTCTTGTCTACAAAACCATGTTGCGGCCCCTACTGACTTACTCATGTCCTGTCTGCTATAACAAATCAAAATCAACCAGAAAAAGACTACAGACATTCTAGAACATAATACTGCGGATGGCGGTTAAGACATCCTGCTTTGTTAGGAATTCCCAGCTCCACCGGGAACTGGGAGTTGATCGACTCGATGAGGTAGCCTAGGTATAACCTAGGAACTTCTATAACACGAAAATTAAAGCCCAGAGCTTTACAAGACATACTTGGACCATAGCATGTTCATGTTTTTCTTTGATTATGCCAAACATTTTGTGTATAACATTCAATGTTGATTGAAAGTTAAATAAAATAAAATTTGATGAAGAAAACTATTTTATACACCCTATCATTATAAGTTTGATGTTTAAAAAAAAAGAAAGGGGGAACATAACTCGACTACAATTACCCTACAATGACTAATAAAGTGTTAGTTTAACCACAACAGCTCATAAAGGGTCTTGGGTTCAGTACATACGTAATGATGTACTGTTACTGGGTCAACGGTTGTGAGTGGAGGCAACCGCAAGGTTTTTTTCCTCAATTTAGGATACCCATTTTATAGAGGGGTGTGCCCGAAGGACTTCGGAGTCGAGCCACAGCTGAATTAACACAAAATTTAGACTTCTTTTAAGACATTTCTTCATAATTCCCGAAAACCCTGTTTAACCCCTCACATCTTTTGTGAAGCTTTGTGGTCCTACGCTTGACTATAAATATTATAAATAAGTATGAATGTGTTTTAAAGCGTTATTTAATTTTTTTATTCCTTTATTATACCCAATTATTTTGTAATATTCATATTACTTCATAAATATAGCATCTTTATTTTATGATATGTTAATTTATTATTAATAAGGGATTAATGTGTATTGGTTTTAGGATCAGTCGTAAAACTATGGATGATATTATAATATGTACTATCATGTTTTTCACATTGTGTCTGAAAATGAATCAATGGTGATTCAACGACTTAAATGCGGAAGCACCTTTCTCCTTCACGATTCACAACATTTAACAGAAGGAGAAATATTTACTACACTCTACCGAAAATTGCCTTTGGGAAACATTGCAGATTCATTGAGTTAACAAGCCGTAATGGAGTCACTTTCCCGCCTCATGAATAACAGGGATGTGACTCGGAACATAAGGCGGCCTACGAGTAATATTTGTCAAGGCCCAATCAAAATAAAAGGGGCATATATGAGGAAGGATCGCCGAGTCCGACTTGGTTTTGTTTACACAAAATCTACTAAGCAATTTATTGAATTAATTTCGGAAATGTTTATCGATAAGGGTCGCAATAGACCTCCCCCATACCGTAATTTTTTGGATAAATGAAAATCATGTCCAGTATAAGAGAATAATATGAAACGCTATTGGAATTTCCGATTAGATACAAAATAGATACACAGGACTTATTGAATAATGAGCTACTTAATAAGGGATTAGCACTTTCTAGAAGCACACAAATAATAGGAAAAGGATAGTGTGAATAGTTTAAAATATATAAATTTCTAAAGATTATTAAAGAACTACACGAGTTACGGCTGATGGCATAGACGGATCAATCATAATTAAGATTGTTGAATTATTTACAACTTGTATTGGATTTTTTAAATTCTTATATTGGAACCTTTTTATACCTAGACTACCTAGTTTCGAATGTTAAACATTCATTAACAGTTCTAAAAATATTCCAACAGTTCAAAACATCAGGATTTTGCTGCATAGATTACATATATTAAATTTAAAAAAATATAAGACAAAGAATCAAACATGTTGATGCCTAACCAAAGGAGGCAAAAATATATATTTAAAATATAAAATATATCGGAAGCTAGAGCAGACTGTAGAGACGATTTTACAATCATTTATTTACCTGACTAATAAATGTAGGGATCAAAATGGATTAATCCAACTGCCTAGCTCCTCCTTCGTCATTTTTTACTCACCAGGGGAGGACACACTCAGTCTCTCACGGATCTTGTTGGCAATTTTTTTGGAGGTTCCTGGTCAAAAAATAATAGACATGTGTTTTGCCGTTCCGATCAATGGGCTCTAGAAGCCAAGAAAACAAAAATAGCATTAAATTAAAATATTTTATATCTCGAGTTTAAAAAATGATATCAACATGATTCTTGCACCAAGATTTTTAATTTTGATTGCGGGTTTAAAGAGAAATACAGCTTTTCCATAGATTTTGGTTTAGGTTAATTAAATCCTAAACAAATGATTAGATTTTCAAGCAAACTACCTCTATAGATTTTTTTACACAAAAATTGACGTCAAATTCTAATTCAGCACCTTCAAAAACATTGAAATACGTTTATTCAATAAAAACAAAAAATAACATTTTTTCATTGGAATACGTTCAATATACTTTTTTCAAAAGAACCGACATCGGATTCGAATTCAGCATTAAAAAGAACCCTTAAATACAAAATTTCATCCAAAAATAAAAATAAAATTCGTAAGCTTCAAAATGTGCCTGACCAAATGGTAGGTAATTTTTGTTTAAATTGACAAAAACGTAAATCACGCTTAGACGGTTCAACGTATCAACTTCATATTTTTATACAAAATATAGGGTGGTAATACTTTTGAAATGTCTTTGGTTTCATTTTTCTATCTGGTTTCAAACTCAAGTTAAAAATAAATATGTTTTCCTGATTTGCCAATTTTTTTAATAGGTTTTTGTTGATCGAAATTTGCATTAATATACATCAAAAGAAAGCTGAGGCTCTCGTCTTTCCAGCGATATCAATCAATGAATTGCGTGACAAAGTAGTTATTTATTTACAGGAAAGAAACCAATAATCGTTTTAAAAATTTCTTCCCCTCGAAGAGGGTGAAAAATGTTATTTTTTGTTTTTATTGAATAAACGTTTTTCAATGTTTTTGAGGGATCTGAATTAGAATCTGACGTCAATGTTTGTGTTTAAAAATCTATAGCGGTAGTTTGCTTGAAAATCTAATCATTTTTTTAGGATTTAATTAACCTAAACCAAAATCTATGGAGCGGCTGCAAGAATCATGTCGATATCATTTTCCAAACTCGAGATATAAAATTATTTTATTTTAATGCTATTCTATTTTTTTTCTCGGGTTCTAGGGCCCATTGGTCGGAACGGCAAAATACGTGTCTAATATATTTTGACCAGCAGCCTCAAAAAAAATTTCCAACAAGATCCGTGAGAGACTGAGTGTGTCCTCCCCTTGTCAGTCTATTTAAGTCCTCAGAACTTATTAAAGTGTCGAACACCAACGCCCTGCCACCTGCAACTGGCCCCCTCTTCAAAGGCATTTTCTCTTAGCGACTGTCGTAGAGCTCTCCCACCCACCCGGTACCCCCCTTGAGCAAACAACCCCATCTATCAGGCGCACTCCGGAGAATTTCCGCCCTGTAAATCCAAAGAAGATTGGAACAGAGCCCCATCCGGCACGTTATTGGGGACAGCCCCCGCTTGGGCATAGGCGGGGGGAAACCAATGCGGAAAGAGGGCCTCCCATTGACCCAAACGCCATCAGTCCCCCAATCCCTCTCCTAAAACCATCCCTTGGGATTGCTTACAACATCGCCCGTCCCGATGTAATTCCCCGCCTTGTGGAAAAGACCAACAATGAAACCTTGAAACACCTTTGACTTTCTTTCCCTCCGACAATCAATATTGTATCGGATTCCATCAAGTAGAGAGAGGAGTGCAGCTTCAGCTTCTCAGTGGGTGTGGACGTTTGGACAGAGGGTAGTTTATGTGAGGGAGGAGACCGGAGGATACAAAAATATTGATTATATTGGATTAACAATATTAAGGCTTTGTTCGGGCTCCGTGAGCACAATGTTGCTTTGAGCAAAACTGGGACGTTAGAGCAAATCTGGACGTTATTATTTGTCCAAATTACAGTCTAATTGAAAATTCCCGTGGTTTCCCACGGGGGAATCCTCGTTAATTCGTTAAATTCTTAGCCTTCCCGCCGAGAGAAATGTGGCATCCCAAGATAACTTCACTGTTTTTCCCTTCCTTGCTTTATGTCCGGATCCGGATTTTTGCACTTATTTGGCACCTTCCATTCCTCAAGGTGAGAGCAATCGCTGATTTGCAGAGTGCTACCCCTCTTCATTTTGTTAATAATTAATTCCCCCACCGCTTTCCCTTTGGGTTAGTTGCTAGCAGACCCTAATTTATCACTGAAGTCTCTTTATTTTTTGGATGCTGGTGTTGCATCACTCCTCTACCACACCCCCCCGCCGTGCTCCCTTGGTCCCTCTCGCCGACAACATACGACAACAAACCTGTGGTCCCCATCAGGCAAAAGGACATCGTGAGGACCCACACTCTTCTTGGTCCACTCTCTTCCAGGTTTTGTACCCCACTGTATTCCATAGGAATAAATTCCAATGGTCACAAAAGTTCAACGGTTACATATTGGTCCCCCGCTATGGCCAAAGTTTTGGTGTAAATGATCGGAGGGATGAATTTGAAAATGTTTTTTCTGATCAGGGGTCCCCGCACTTGATCGTCGGCCTCTTGGGGTAAGCGCCTTGGTGGTTAACCTCCCCTTTCCCCTTAGCCAACCCTGCTAATTCTGGGGCTTGTCCCCCCGACTTGAGCACCAACAAGTTTATGCTAACATCTTTGTTGGGTGCCCTAGGCATAAGCAGCAATTCCACATCCCCTAAGGATCCCGGTTGGACCACACCACCCTAGCCCACCCTACCATTGAGAGCTTAACGATATCTTGTCTTGCTATGGGCCCCCCCATTTGCCCAACCATTGTGCCAAGGGCCCCAATCACGTCGTAAGGAAAGGAACCGCGCAAGGCCGCAATCCTTTTTTTTGTGCTGGTGTGCGTCCTTGTAGATTGCATGACAATCCTGGCGTGGAAGTGGAGTCCCGGGAGCCTTTAAGATTCACCTCGTCTGAATTTCTGCTAAAGGTGACCCTGTTGCCTAAGCTCGCAGTCCCAAATCCTTTTGTTTTTCTTTTATTTGGGCGTACAATTGAGTAGAGGTGATAGGCATCACAGAAGGAAAATAGCCTTTAAACTTCACCCTTACCTTGGTAAAATCATAATTGTATGCCCCGGACGATGAGTCGGGGTGCTGGTACATAGGCCACCCTAGCAGTATTCTCCGCAAATGGTCTTGTATGATGTGGAGAAAACATCGAAGATTTCAAACGTGCGGACTAATCTCCATCCAGCCCCCCGGCGATGTACTAAAAAGATTGTAGATTTAATCGCTATCTTATTGCTGAGAACCCATTCAATTCGTAATTAGGCGACTATCAACCTGTTTGATTTCTTGACATTCCACCGCAAAATTATACGCCACCCCCATTTTTTTTTACCAAACATTAATTCTAATCACTGAAAATTTTTAGAAATATTTCAGGTAATTATAAATTCGCAAATTATTAACGAAACAAATATATTTGTAAGACAAAGTTATTTTTTATTTGAATTGAAAGAAAAATATGCAAATGACCGCAACAAAATAATCCAGTCAATAAACACATTGTAGAGTGCATGAAATATGAGATTACTTTTGACCTCAGTGCTTCGTTAGGAGTAGTTAGAAGGTAAACATACTAAAAGCCCCCACCCCTGGGGGGTGAGCTAAAGGTGGGGGGGGGAGAAGGTCCCATTTTTTGGGTTTTCGATTATATCTCGAAAACGGTGGACTCTAGAAAAATATATTACAAATAAAAATGAAAGATAATTAAATTTCCTATAAATTTTTTAAAAACACATTTGTCGAACTTCCAACCGTTTTCGAGTTATAAGTTATTGAAAATAGATAATTTTCGAAAAAAAATAATTTTTACCTCACTTTTTGCCAAAAACTTGTTTCTAGTGCCTTCCACCATTGTTTCTCAGAAAAAAATGTCAGAATCGCAATTGTAGAGCATTAAATTTACTGTAATTGTATGTATACGCTTATGTCACTTGATGCAAAGTTTTGACAAAAAGTGAGGCAAACATAAAAAATTATCGATTTTTAATAACCTATATTTCGTAAAACTGTTGAAATTTCGAAAATATGTATATGAACAATTTTATAGGAAATTTAATTAGCTTAAAGTTTGATCTGTTGCATATTTCCCTATTGTCCACCGTTTTCAGGATATAAATGAAAAACCAAAAAATGGGACCTTCTCCCCACCCCCCACCGTTAGTTCGCCCTCCAGAGGCGGGGACTATTAGTATGTTTACCTTCTAACTGCTCCCAACAAAGCCCTGAGGTAAAAAATAATCTCTTATTTCATGCACTCTTCAATATGTTTATTGACTGCACTATAAGTTTTGGAAGTGATTTAAAATGTTTCTTTATACACTTTTGGAAAATATTCCCACTTATCTGAGATGCAAGTTTCGAGTTCTTTTATGGAGTTAAACCGTCTCCCTTGAGCATTCCCAGCTGTTCTCAATAATGTTCAAATCTGGCGATCAGGCTTTCAAAAAAAAATGTAGATATTTATGGCCGTAAAAAAGTTTTGTGCAATGCGGGCTGTGTGGGCAGGTGCATTGTTTTGCTGAAAGATGAACCTCATTCGATTCAGCTTTCCTTCTCTTTGAACAATGATTTCTAGGATGATGTCTTTATACTGTTTTGCATTCATTTTAGCTGAAAAAAATCGAACATGATACCCCTTCCTCCCATTTGACGTTTGCTTAAAAATATTTTTTTATTTCTTAAATCATAAAAATAGTATCGAAATGTATCTGATTAAACAGCTTTCATCACTGAGGATAGATTTCTTCCAACTATTTCCCCAGGAGACATGTTCAAAAGCGAATGTTTGTGTCCTTTTCTAAGAGGAGGATTGGCCTTCATTTTTAGACACTTTAAATGACTGGCTTTGTGCAAAATGCTTTGAACATTTCTGATGTTCGATTAGATCTCAGCTTGTTCACAAATTTCTCTAGCTGTGGCTGAAGAGTTGGTCGGTCACTTGGCATAAAATAGTTCGTTGTTCTCGGAGAGTTGTTGGCATGGGGCTACCAGTCCTTTTCTTCTGGCCATAATTTTCGCCCAGCCTAAAGAAATTCCTTATTAGATGCCTACTTGTTTATATTTGTCAAAAGAGGCAGTTCGATGATAAGGGTTCTAAGAGTACACGTAATTATTAGCAATTAAAAAAGTATTTGAAAGAGAATTTTTTCAACACATTATTTTGAATCTCAGATTTATCAGAAAATTTATATTAGGTTGTTTTCTGAGGTACTAAAAACAAATACGATACAAGAATTGTGTAAAAAAAAAAAATTGTTTTTTACCTATTTAATTATCTCCTTCTTTGAAAAATCCTTTATTATTTGTGCAGCCTTATTTGGAATTCCTTACTCATTTCAATTCGCAATTTAAAAAACTTGTACGCAGTGCCGACGTTTCGAACTGTCTTCCCGGTCTTCTTCAGGGCAACCGAACAAGACGGGAGGAGGAATTCACCCGAGTTAAGAGAAGATGAATTAATATTAGTAGTACTTCTTTGAAACCTTCATATATTTACGACATCCTTGCCCTTCGTTTTTTATTCATCATTTGAATACCAGATCTCATTCCATTGATTTGTATATCCCTTCTCATGGAACTGCCACCTTTGATAAATCTTTAATTATTAATATTTGTAATGGTTATTGACTTTTGGCATACCACTTACCGTATACAAATGCCAGTGAACGGATAATAGCTGTCAAGTGCTAGTTAATAGCATGGAACTGTGCGAGTTACTGGTATGTGTATCCCCATCACATGTGTAATGAACTCAAAATATTTTATGGGTTGTAGTGGTACAGGTTAAATTAAATGAGTTTGAATGTAGACGATTTAATTCAACTGGGGTAGCCCTACGTGGTTCCTTACCCAAGCAAAAAACAGATTTTTTTTCTTATTCTTCAACCACCTTTTGTACACAGAATCTTTTAATTTTAATCTTTTAAGAAAGTTTTAATTTAAAAAATTTAAAAGTTTTTGAATAACAAAATTTAAAATTGGTTGCTTTCTGGGGTACTAAAAACTTATATGACTCTAGATCTGTGTAACACAATGTTTTTGACGTACTTTACAAAGCTGTTGCTGTTTCACGACTTCACTTGTATGGAACAACAAAGCAATCGATTACAGGCCTTCCTTAAAAAGTTCATTTATTTTGAAAAATGGAAAATATGTTTTGTTACTTAAACCTGCCTTAATTAAACATTAGATTCACAGACACAAAACTTCTTCCTCTTTACAGCAATTTCCCATAAACCCATCATACAGAATATTAGAGACTACGACAAGACATCACAGAAAAAATTCACCCCAAATCGTATAAAACAGGTATAACGTGACGTATATCGATTTATATAAAACATTATTATGATTATATTTTATAATAACTAAATATTCATGTTGTATATTTTAATTTATGTATTTTTATTGTATATAAATATGCATGTATTTCTTATTAACTTTTTCTACTTTTTTTTATTGTCTAGGTTTTATTTTTAAATTATTCTACCGTAAATAACATCAAATATGTAAAATACAAAAAAAAATAATTAAAAATAATATGTAATTTATGCTTCTGCAGCACGCACAAGGGAATAAATTACACATGTAAAAATGTGTTTATAGCCTTTTGGCAATATTTGTAAAATATTATTGGTAAATGTATATCAACAAAATAAATAAATAAACGTACTAGGTCACCCAGAAAAAAAATTATCCAATAATCTGAAGAAGTAGTTTTTTTTTTAGTATTGTTGGTACTTTGATGATAGTATTTACTAGGGAATAGTGTGTAAACCTGGTTGCTTCTAAATTTACTTATTGTTTTCTTCCCAATAATGAATCTAGGCGTCTGAAAAGGTGATGATCTCGAGACCTCCTAACATCTTCATATTCATTTTTTAATAATCAGGCAGAAGTTATACTTATTTTATTTATAATGCAGTTGAAAATGTCAATAAATAAATTTAAAAAAAAAAAGGTATTACTTTGTAAAGGCAGGAAAGAGTAGAAGGGAAGTAAGGGGGTATTTTAATTTGATAAATGGCGTAATCTGCAGAGATTACGGTATGCTAATTTGGCCTACGCCTGACCCAGCGTCTGCAGTATCGAATCGGCTTGTAAGCGGAACAATTTTTACCGATCTACGTAAACTATGGATTCAGTATAGGATACGTCCTTGAAATCTGTTTGGACAAATGTAGAAAATTATTTAATGCGGAGTACGTTATGAATATTTTAGGGTTAATGTGTACACAGCTGAAACCTCAGGGAAAACATGCTCCACACAAAACACGCCGCGGTGGTGTAAATATTTAGAAAAGTAAATGGTACATTGATTTATTTGCGGTGCATTGATGGCGGAACAGTGTTGACAACCTTAACAAGTACAAACGGGCGTGGGACATGTGTTTCCCTCCATCGGCAATCGACTCGTTCGTCCTAATTATAGAAAAAGGATTTATGAAGCCCTCATTCAGGGGGGGCCGACCCCATTCAGGGGGCTATTACATTTTTTTGAATTGGCTAATATTTCTTCCATTTTGTCATTCATATCATACTTTGGGAACTTTTATTTATTTTAGTGTTTATAATGTGGACCAAAAACAGTGTTTTTTTTAACACTTATTAATAATAGTTTACAAATATTGGGAAAAAGCTATAAACATATATTTACATTTGGTTTTTCCTTATGAATATTACAGGAGCTTGTAAATTACAATTTTTTTTCTTTGCATTTTATCCTATTTGAATTTATTTACAGTAAGGAAACATTGAAAAAAACTACACCATAAGAAAATAAAATTAAATACATAATAAAAATTTATTAAATTAAAATACATAATTGATTAAATCTTGTACGTTAAAGTTAATTATACATTATTTTTGTTTTAACAAATTTAATTTCAAGCTGAAACGATATGTATCTACTTAAGGATTGCTTGTTATAACTGCCTATTATTTGAATTATTGGATCTCCTGAATTGTTTGTAGAGTTGAAAAAGTACCGGCTCTGTGAATAATTGTTTAATTGTTTGAAAACCTAATTCGAGTAGCATGTCGATTATTTTTATATATCTGGGGTAGTCGTTTATAATTCTCATACATTGGTTTTGCACTCACTCAATTTTTTTTATAGTTGGAGTCACAGTTGTGATCGTACATCAGTAATGATCTTATAACTGATACTATTTTGATTTATTTACAGTGAGGAAATTAAAAAAAAAAAAAAAAAACCTACACAATAAAAGAAAGAAATATTAAACATTAATGCAAAAAAATGTACATACAAATAAAATAATAATTAGTTCTAAAACATCTAGAAACACTTAAATTGAAAAAAATCGCGTACCTCAAGCTGACAGCTCTCTCCCACATCTTAGCATGTTAATTTTAAAAACAAAAAAGAAGAAAAGGTAACAACTGAACAAAGTGTTATTTTTGTTTTATTAAATAAAATAATAAACACTAACTTACAAGTTAGTTAGCAGGAAAAAAAAAAAAAAAAAATCAGTGTTATAAAATAATGATACCAGTGATGTCACAGCCCACTCAATCTTAGAGGACCACTATAAAAATATATTAAAGTAAGTATAAATCATTATATACTAACGAAAAATTCCATCCAATGGATTTTTTCCCGTTTAAAAGTTGTATTCTTTTTAAGGTGTTATGTCCTCATGTACTTTAACCAGGGCGTATGAAACGTATTAGGTTATTAAAATTAATTATTAAATAAAATCAAGTAGTATTTAAAAAAATAAATAAATTCACGAAATTTGAGATTATTTTTTTACAGTTTTGTACTAGATGGGTAATACCATTCAATAATTTATTCAATACCACGCCAGACCTATACAGCATTGAATGCAAGACGTAATCAATGCAAGGGGAGGAATAAACCTTATTAATTTAAAATTTCCTAAATTTCAAATTGTTCGGTAATATCCATACTGCCGTAATATATTTAAACATTATTTTTAATAATCCTTATACGTTATATATGGTTAAAATATATGGGGAAACACCTAAAAATGAATGAAGCTGAGAAAATAAAACAAACATCAATTACGAAGATTTTTTTCCCTGTCAGTGTATATGTAAATATTATCACTATTAACGTAGTTTTTAAACCACAATTCATCATGTGGATTAATATGCCTTCTCTGTTTCATTAATTCAGGGTACGTTTAATGAAACCGATTAAACGCATATGTACCATTAGATACAGGTGGTACAATATCATTCTCTCGATTGTAATTTTTTTTAAATTAATTATTTTAGATAATCTCAACTACTCTTCATCAACATTTTTTTTAAACACTATGTGAATAATAATATTAAATAAAATTGAACTTAGATACCTAGATTCCAACAGACACAGCGATAACACTTGTTATTATAAAAGAAACCTACATAATAGCACCGATCCTTCCAATCCAACTTCCTTTTAAATATAGTAAATGATCCATATTATGTCTCCAATAAAACCCTACATAATAACCTCAATATACCTAAATCTTATTTTTCCGTTGAAAACAAACATATCTTATACATAACCATCATTAAATCTGTTTGGACCTATGGACTTGAACTGTGGGAGCCTAAAAAGGCAAATATCAAACGTAATCAATCTAGTCCAGTCAATGAGAGGTGAAATGAGGGGAGTAGAGTGGATGAAATATGCGATTATGTTTGACCTCAAGGCTTCGTTAGGAGTAGCTAAAAGATAAACATAATAAAAGTTCCCGCCCCTGGGGGGTGAGTGAACGGTAGAGGGGTGGGGAGAAGGTCTCATTTTTGTGTTTTTCGATTATATCTCGAAAACAGTGGACTCTATAAAAATATGTTTCTAATAAAAATTAAAGCTAAATAAATTTTCTATAAAACTAATTCTATAAAAATTAGGAAGATATATATATATATATATATATATATATATATATATATATATATATATATATATATATATATATATATCGTTTGCGGAGGAGGTTCCCGCTTCCTAATAGTGCGTCCCTGAGTAAATAACAAATATTGCGT
This sequence comes from Euschistus heros, assembly GCA_003667255.2. Classification (NCBI taxonomy): domain Eukaryota; kingdom Metazoa; phylum Arthropoda; class Insecta; order Hemiptera; family Pentatomidae; genus Euschistus; species Euschistus heros. The sequence continues at coordinate 1,011,809 of RCWM02000019.1, forward strand.
AAACTAGTTTCGATCCGTTTAGGACTATGGCACTATCCAATCTAATTGTATTTATAATAAATTATCAAGCGATTATTTGATGCTCACCTCGACTGACTAAAATGCTTCCGTGACAATACTGTCAGACGGTATTGTGTCCAACTTGAAGCAAAATCGGCAAGTTTAAAACTTCGATACCTATGAAAAACAATTGTGATGTAATATATACAACTCTTCTATAGGCGTACTACGGAAGAGAGAAAAATGTATAGCTCACTCCTGTTTTGTTCTATAATAATATTTTTTTCTATAATGTTTTATGAAATTTATTTTTTATAGCGGAAACTATTTTATAGTTAAAAAAAATAATAATAATAATCATATCAATTGATACATATTTTGGAAGTGTTATCGGTACAGAAGAGATAATCTGTACTTCGTCAGCTTAGTGGCGTCATGGACGATAATAAATACATATTTGATAACCATAAAAAAAGTAAATAATTTATTTAATATTTTATTTTCTGAATCATCTGTTTTGGTTTACTTTGCATTTATGGGTGTGGGCTACCTATAGCTAAAATGGAATTATTGTCATATCTGTCACTTATGGCCCATGATTGAGCCAAAAATATTTCGTTTTAGTAAAATTGAGTCTTTAATATTTTTTTTTGTTATACAGTCATATCAGATTATACTGATAATACGTTTTTACATGAAATTTGTTTTTTTAGTATTTAGCTTTTGTTTACATCGATTAAATTTTATACTTAATGGCTATCCAAATAGGAATGCCAGGCACTAAATGCTGGCTGGCAGTAAGAAGCTTATTCAGCTGGCGATATCGAGTTCACCGGAGGGCCGCTACTAATTGCAAACAACGCATCTTCAAGACGCTAATACTTACTCATTTTTTTTTTTTTTTTTTTTTTTTGAAATTTTTTCTTATATTAAATAAAATTAAAGAACAATTAGTGATATCCGCGTGGTCCTTGCTGGCCGATTCGTGAAAAATAAAAAACAACTATTTATTTTAAATGTATAATATTTATTTAAAACATGAATACTTAGGATTATAATTGATAATTGTTGGGAAGAGGGGCTTACCGTGATTGGCTGCCTACCACTATCCCCTTTCCAACTGGTTCTACAAATATTAATTAAAAAAATTAATAGGAAAAAAAAATTAAAAAATAAAAAATAGGAAGCATAAAAAAAAAAAAAGAAATAATTCTTTCCAATTATGTAACAAAATGAGTATATATTTACACATTAAACAAAAGTAACAAAAAATTAAACACACACAAAAAAACATCTGAATGAAAATTAAATTAAACTTTATATTATACAAAAAGATAAATTAAAATAAAGTCCAGACAAACTCACGACGTGAAGACTGCGTAGTTCCCCAAACTGATCTTCATTAAATCGATGAGAAAAAACGATGTCCGATGGCGACGGTTTCCAATCGAGATTTATTGTGTTAGCTCTAACTGTAGCGACGGCGGTGCGCACCCTGCTCGATTACACCTGTTTAGTAAGCAAGTGTTTAGTAGCAAGTAGAATTTCTATTTCAAATTTTTCTGTTTAGTAGCGGTGCGCGCGGAATCTCTGTGGGCCTGCCTTTGTCACTTTTCCTTTTGATCTGGAACCGCGTTGGTCTTGTTTCTCTGTGTGATTCGCTTTCTAAATAGTTCAATAACAGGTTGGTTTACTTGTCTACAAGAAAATTAGGTAACGGTTCGGATCGGCGACACCACCAAACTAGGTTGACCCGCGCTACACTGACCAGTTCGATCCTTACGCTTCACTTCATGTTTACATTTTTCGATAGTTCATTCCTATAACCTCACATGTAAACAATCACTTCTACAGTTTCAACTTGGATTGTGTTGTTTAGTTTGTTATGTTGATATTTAGACTTCTTAAATGTAAATAAGTGAAACAGAAGTTCACAAAATGAGTTTCATAAAGGATTAAGTGTTTTATGAATTCATGTTTTCTTATTTCATCTAATCTTAAGAAGATTAATTTGTACATGGATTTGGTGTTTTACATATTTATATTTGTTCTATCAATTTAGGTGATGAAATTTACAACTTGTAAAAGTGTTATGAAACTTAACAAGATTTATTTGTACATGGATTTGGTGTTTTATATATTTGTATTTGTTGTTTCAATTTCAGTATACATATTTTGTGAATGGATTCTTTGTCATCCATATTACTTTTTGTGCTAAAGTGAGACAGATTGTATAATTAATTCAATAAAACATATCAGTTTATGAATAAATGTGAGAAAGTATATCACAGGTTTTTTATGTTTTCTTATTTCCACTTCCCATTAGAAAATATAGCAGAAATTAACATCTTCACTTTCAACTAGGATTCTGTCTTATATTATATAATGGCTTATAACATGGAGAATTGACAATATGAAAATAATCACAGATTAAGAGGTAAATGACACATCACTATATAATTGTAGAACTATTGGTATAATGTTATAGATTAATGTGTTTTTAAAAAAAAATTAGAAGCCTGATGATGAAACATTATCTCTGAAACATGTACCTGCAAATGTTAAATAAATAGGAGTTATGCCAAATAAATACTTAAGGATTCTGTCTTTTTTATATTTATAATTTGTTATTTTCACTTCTCTAAGAGAAAGTTCATCAGGAATTAACTTTACTGGTGGTTCAGTAGTATATTAATTGTTGATTAAATTAATATTAATTAAAAATTGATTTAGTGTCTTATATTTCGATATTTCCTTATTTCCACTGTAATATTTCCATATTTCTCATTTTAATATTAGAAGGTAAACAGAAGTTAATATTACTTTGAACAGGGATTTAGAGTTTCTCAGTAAATGTAGGAGAATAACCTTCCCCCTCTAAAAGCAGCGACTAGAACATCGAAATAAATCGGAACAAGGTTAGAATCGATAAAAGGTATTCTGAGCGGGTTTAGGGGTTGGTGTCGCCGATCTGAACCGTTACCGAAAATTATATTAAAGGTAAAATTTCAATTGTTATGACCTGGGCAATTTTTATTTAAAATTTTTCATCCGATAAATTCAATGGCCAGTCATTTCGTTTTCCGTTGAGGAAATGACAATGAAATTTGTGGAGGAATACCTCTCTCACGAATGTCTGTAGAATTTCAAACATTCCGAAAACATAATTAAAAAAAACACACACACAAAAACAAAATAGCAGCAATAAACGATATTTCTTATGCAGTAAGAATACCAAACTTGGGTACCAAAGAAGTGGAAATGAGGATCAGAAATATCCGATCGACTTACTTGACTAAACACTTGACAACGTTTAAAAGATTGTATTACTAAACACTTGCTTACTAAACAGATGCAAACGGGCCATAACATTTCTATTACGTCCTGTCTAGGTAGCGAATCACATGCTAACTTGTTTTGATTTTTTGGCAATAGGCCATATTAGGACGCAGGCCATAATTGGGCACCCCATATTATATATTTTTTAAGGTTGTTATTTTTTTCTTTGTGCTTAACATTTTTATATACTCCAAAAATAACGAAGGATGGGATGGATTCGCCACTCCATTGCCTGGTCAATGTACGTTACCTACACTAGACCTGACCTCCTTACACACCCAGGAGTTGGGGTGAGGCAGGAGCTAATTATCTGAGAATCCCTGGAACGTGAGGAGAGTAGTCTCTCATTTCAGTTAATCAACCATTCCATTATATATATATATATATATATATATATATATATATATATATATATATATATATATATATATATATATATATGTGAGTGTGTGTGTGTGTGTGTTTAGTAAGGTTCTTGAGGTTCAGTCAATAAATAAAAACAACTATTTTGTCGACGTTTCAAGACTATATTGTTCTCATAATCATGCCCTACAGTGAAAAAACAGGTTACAATAAAATTATATAAATTATATAATTTATTTCAAAACATAAATTTAGCTACAATATAAGTATATAAAAATATGTGTTAGAAAAATAAAAATATATATAATTACAGAATATAGAGGAGAATAAAACTACTTACAATGTTACTGGTGGATATGGTATCGACTAACTAAATTATAACAATTCTTTTTTAAAAATACTCAAGGCTCCTCAAAGCCCCCATACATCATGGCATAAATCTCAAGGTTTGGAATGCGCAGTTCAAACCTTCAGATTTATCCAAACGGGTGTGGTGAAAATCTTGAGGTCGTTGCGGTATACGCAGACCTAGAAGATCTTATCGAAAAACTATTCTTAAAACTGCGCAGATATGAACAGTACAGTCCAATCCCGACTTGTGTGCGAGAACCTTTAGATTTCGCTCCCAATCGTTTGGTTTTGTGGTTAATCTTTTCTGTTATAAAAGATGTATACGAGATAGTTTGTTTGTTTACCATTACCTGAACCCCTGATGAAGACTTGCAATGCAAGTCGAAACGTTGGCTTTAACAATTAAAATAAAATAACAATTTTATTTTTATCTGCTGAGTGTCTATGACTGCCTACCCTAACTATCTACATCTCCAATTTAAAAAAATGTATGAAAGTGAACCTTGCTTGTTGAAGAGTAATGATTATCAAAACAGAAATAAAAAAGAAGCCGTTTACGAAAGATTAAACGAAAAACTAAAAGAAATTGAGCCGAATACCATGAAAGACTGTTATTAAAATGTTAATAATGTAAAAAGGGTTTACACCGCAATCACTTCATCGTCTTCGTTCGGGGCCATGGTTGCAACTGCAAGAAAACTTGAGGAAAACCGCTGTGTGTGTGGGGGACTGTTCAGTTCAGATAACTCTCAAGGAACATTCATGAGATTTCTCTTTTAGATTTATCTGTGCGTGTATGGGGGCCTTTTAGTCCAAGAGCCGAGGCCAAATTTCGTGACTTATTTGAAGAAAACTTTTAGACATACAGCCATAAAAAGTCCACCCTCAGCAATCAATTTGCACTTGTCTGCCAACTCAAAGCGGGGGCGTTTCAAAATGGCGACCACCGAAAGGGGGTAGCAAATATCAAAATATGGTATTATTTGAAGATGATTTATTTAAAGCAAACAAGAAACTGCAAACCCCCCAGGTGCCAAAAAACGTTGTCTGCCAAAATTTGGAGGGGGCGTCGCACCGGAAGACAAAATTCAAAATCCTCGTTTTTTCAGTCCAAACGTGGACCATTTGAAGACGATTTATTTGAAGTATACAAGAAACTGCATGCTCCCTAGATGACAAAAAACGTTGTCTGCCAAAATTTGGTGGGGGCGTCGCACCGGCAGACAAAATTCAAAATCCGCGTTTTTTCAGTCCAAAATTGGACAATTTGAAGACGATTTATTTGAAGCAAACAAGAAACTGCATACTCCCTAGATGACAAAAAACGTTGTCTGCCAAAATTTGGAGGGGGCTAAGCAACGGCAGACAAAATTCAAAACCCTTGTGAAGGCGGCACACTGGCTGACATTGTTCAAAACTCACATCTTTTTCGTCCAAAAGTGAACTTTTTGAACATGATTTCCTTTTTTATTTGATTTATAAGTAGTTTTTCTCTAGAATAATTAGAGTAAATTATATTATATTGAATTCTACGTATGGTACAATATAATTATTTTAATATAAAATAATCTTGTTTTAAAATTTTAATATTAAAAATACCAATTAACACATATGAACAGTAATAATATAAATACCGGCGATATAATTAAAAAAATGAATAATATTTCAACTTATAAAGTTATGAAATATGTACTACCCTGGAACAAAATACGTGGAAAACATATAGTTCTTTGTAAACGTATGTTCTTGGAAAATCTAATGTTCTTAGTCGTTTGATCGAATAACTCGGAAACCGTTCCTATTAGTATATTTTGAGCTCTGTACATTATTGAAGCAAATCAAATTTGCAAGAAATTTGGCACTATTCATTTCTTTTGCTCTCATCTATAGTTTTCAGACGGTTTGGCCACCAATGATTGGCTAACTTGTGGTAAGTAACTGGCTAAATTTTCTACCATACTACATATATGGAATTTATATAAAGTTATGTAAAATACCGATGCCAGCACACTAAAAACCCTTGCTATTGTAAAGTCTAAGTTTTTTGGCACATTTTTCGCTATAGCACCAAAAATATTTATCCAATTCAAAATGTACTTTTTTTCAACTGATAGCTGGCTAAATTTCTTACCAACCCACATATATAAAATTTATATAAAGTCATGTAAACTGCCCACGCCAGCATTTTTCGTTAAAACCTTAAAACTATTCGTTCGATCCAAAATTTATTTTTTTTCAACTGATAGTTGACTAAATTTGCAATCAGACCACATATATAGAATTTATATAAAGTCATGTAAAATACCAATGCCAGCACACCAAAACCTCGTACTGTTGTGAAATCCAAGTTTTTTGGCACATTTTTCGTTATTACCCCAAAACTATTCTTTCGATCCAAAATTTATTTTTCTTAAGTGATAGATGACTAAATTTGCAAACAGACCTATATATTGAATTGATATAAAGTCATGTAAAATATACAATGCCAGCACACACCAAAACCTCGTACTGTTTTGAAATCCAAGTTTTTTGGCACATTATTAAATTTTTTTTTCGTCATTACACCAAAAATATTCTTCCGATCCAAAATGTATTTTTTTAGCTGATAACTGACTAAATCTGCAATCAGACCCATATATTAAAGTGATATAAAGGCATGTAAAATACCAATGCCAGCACAACAAAACCTCGTATTTTGTGAAATCCTAGTTTTTTGGCACAATTTTCGTTATAACCCCAAAACAATTTTTCCGATCCAAAATTTATTTTTTCTTAACTAATAGCTGACTATAATGAAGAAATTTGCAATCAGACCCGTATAATAAATTAATATAAAATCATGTAAAATACCAATGCCAGCACACAAAACCTCGTACTGTTTTGAAATCCAAGTTTTTTTTTTTTTGGCACATTTTTCGCTCATAACCCCCACACTATTCGTTCGTTTCAAAATTTATTTTTTTTCAACTGATAGCTGACTAAATTTTCAATCAGACCCCATATATTAAATTGATATAAAGATACGTAAAATACCAATGCCAGCACAACAAACCCTCGTACTGTTGTGAAATCCAAGTTTTTTGGCACATTTTTCGCTATAACCCCAAAACTATTCGTTCGATCCAAAATTTATTTTTTTTCAACTGATAGCTGACTAAATTTGCAATCAGACCCCATATATTAAATTGATATAAAGTCATGTAAAATACCAATGCCAGCACACCAAAACCTCGTACTGTTGTGAAATCCAAGTTTTTTGGCACATTTTTCGTTATTACCCCAAAACTATTCTTTCGATCCAAAATTTATTTTTCTTAACTGATAGATGACTAAATTTGCAAACAGACCCATATATTAAATTGATATAAAATCATGTAAAATAACAATGCCAGCACACCAAAACCTCGTACTGTTTTGAAATCCAAGTTTTTTGGCACATTTTTCGTCATTACACCAAAAATATTCTTCCGATCCAAAATTTATTTTTCTTAACTGATAGATGACTAAATTTTCCATCAGACCCATATATTAAATTGATATAAAGGCACGTAAAATACCAATGCCAGCACAACAAAACCTCGTACTGTTGTGAAATCCAAGTTTTTTGGCACATTTTTCGTTATTACCCCAAAACTATTCTTCCGATCCAAAATTTATTTTTTCCAACTGATAGCTGACTAAATTTTCAATCAGACCCATATATTAAATTGATATAAAGTCACGTAAAATACCAATGCCAGCACACTAAAACCTTGTAATGTTGTGAAATCCAAGTTTTTTTTGGCACATTTTTCGCGATAACCCCCAAACTATTTGTTTCATCCAAAATGTATTTCTTTTCAATTGAGAGCTTAATAAATTTACAATCAAATCAAATTATATAATGATGAATGAATCGCGCAAAATACCCACGCCAGCCCACTGTAACATGTAAAATTGTTATGTTTTTACCAAAACATACACATTTAGCCTGCTGGTATGGATTTCAATTAAATATTCATGTATAAAATGTGTTATCAAATTTAGTCAACTTTCAGTTGAAAAAAGTAAATTTTGGTTTAGACAAATTGTTTTGGACTAATATCGAAAAATAATCTAAATAATTTGTATTTAACAACAGTACTTGTTTTTAGCGTGCTGGCACGGGTATTTTACAGAGCTTGATCAAAATTTTATAAATGGGGTCTGATTGCAAATTTAGTCAGCTAAAAGTTGAGAGAAATAAATATTGGATTGGACGAGTAGTTTTGGGGTTATAATGAAAAATGTACCAAAAAACTTGGATTTTCAACAGTTCGAGGATTTTGCGTGCTGGCATGGGCATTTTACATGACTTTATATAAATTTCATATATGAGGTCTGATAGAAAATTTAGCCAGCTATCAATTGAAAGAATAAATAAATTTTGGATCGGACGAATAGTTTTGGTGTTATAACGAAATATGTGCCAAAAACTTTAACTTTACAATAGTACGGATTTTTAGCGTGCTGGCATGGGTATTTTACATAACTTTATATACATTATATAGATAAATTATATTATATTATATAAATAAATTTTATATATGATGTCTGAGAGGAAATTTTGTCAGCTATCAGTTGAAAAAAATAAATTTTGGATTAGAGTTATACCGACAACGGAAAGGTACTAACAGCTTCTTTTCACGAAGACGTGCGACTTACGTGAAGTTAGTCAATCTTTGGTGGCCAAACTGCTCTAAAACTATTGATCTGAGAACAAATGACTATTACCAAATTTGATTTGCTTGAATAACGTATAATAGAACACAAAATATACTAAAAGTAACGATTTCCGAACCTCTAAGAAATACGATTTTCAACTCCTTCCCCCACTGCCATTTTTGCAGCACTCACCTTTATTGGAAAATTAATAAATTTTCATTCAGAACAGTGGACAGATTACACCCATGCATTACAAAAAAGGGGTGAATAACTAGGTATGTTTTCCTATCGGACTCTCGACGTATCATTTTACAAATCAATTAACTGGACTACTATACAAGTTTTATACGAATGTTGTTCCAGGATAGTACATATTTCATAACTTTATAAGTTGAAATATTATTCTTTTTTAATTATGTGGCCGGTATTTATATTATTACTGTTCATACGTATTAATTGGTATTTTTAACATTAAAATTTTAAAACAAGATTATTTTATATTAAAATAATTTTATTGTACCATACGTAGAAACCAATATAATATAATTTCCTCTAATTATTCTAGAGAAAAACTACTTACAAATTAAATAAAAAAGGAAATCATGTTCAAAAAGTTCACTGTTGGACGAAAAGGATGTGAGTTTTGAACAATGTCAGCCGGTGTGACGCCTGCACAAAATTTTGGCAGAGAACGTTTTATGTCTTCTAGGAAGTATGCAGTTTCTTGTGTGCTTGAAATAAATCGTCTTCAAATTGTCCACTTTTGGACTGAAAAAACGCGGATTTTGAATTTTGTCTGCCGGTGCGACGCCCCCTCCAAATTTTGGCAGGCAACGTTTTTTGGCACCTAGGGGGTTTGCAGTTTCTTGCTTGCTTAAAATAAATCATCTTCAAATAATACCATATTTTGAAATTTGCTACCCGCTTTCGGAGGTCGCCATTTTGAAACGCCCCCGCTTTGAGTTGGCAGACAAGTGCAAATTGATAGCTGAGGGTGGACATTTAATGGCTGTATGTCTAAAAGTTTTCTTCAAATAAGTCATGAAATTTGGCCTCGGCTCTTGGACTATTTACTTTGTCACAAATGTACGTATTCAAAAAGGTCTAAATGTACCGTATACACTCCATAATCATTCAAATCGACTAGTATCTGAACTTGCTTCCGGTTCTATTCCAGATAACCCTCAGAGGCGTCTGAAAAGAAGATGGCTTCAGGACCTTCTATTGTTGAACTTTTATTAGTGCTACCAATAGACATGCCATTTTGAGCACAATTGCTAGATGTATTTTATTTTATTTTGTATACAGTTATCAATTTCAATAAATACCTTTAAAAAATTAAAATAATAAATTTAAAATAAAATAAATTAATATGTTAGTAAAAAACAAAGTTAAATGCCCCCTTTCACCCAGTAGCGTAACGTTTTTGGGTGCCCCCCTGCAAAAAAATCCTGGATCCTAGTTTATTGAGGATTTTTTTTTAATACAAAGACGAACTACCATTAGCTGCCGTTATTTTGAAATGTTATATTATAACAAAATATTATAAATTTGATGTTGAAAAAATAAATCTGAATATAAATATAAAAAAAAAAAAAAAAAAACTGTACTAATAACCTTCGGACCCTCTCGATCTTGAGTTACACAAATATACAAACAAAACGCAGTAAATGAAATCCTACAAGTATGGTTACTTGTAATTATTATTATTCCTCAAGTATTCACCTAACTTGAAATTTAAATTAGATTTTTATATATTATTATAAAATATAGTTAAAATTACTTTATTTAATCTATTAAATATTTTTAAGAGATACTAAAAATTAGCAAAGGTGGAAACTGGTTCATTCCACAAGGAACGTTGTTTTGCCTTGTTGCTCCAACACGCGATCCAGTCCATTATAATTTTTATGTCTGTCTGTTTATATGTTTCTATTATTAATTATTGTTGCTCATGCTAGGTGATGAGGACTTTTTATATTGTACATTAAGTCCAGTAATTTCGATTGTGTAAGATTCTGGGGGGGGGGGTCCCTTAATAATTTAAATAATCATAAATATTGGAAAATCCGCTTTTATCGCAATCAATAATAATTATTAATAAACTAGTAAAAGTCTAAAATAATTATTTTTAAAATTAATCATCTTTTAAATAAAATTAATAACGCAATACTATCAATTTAACCCCGGGGCAATGAATAAATCTGGAATAATTTGTGAATGTAGTAGAGCTGGGAATGCATTATAATTTGAAAATAGAGACCGAGAAAATGTAACTGTTATTCGATCGAGAGGGGGGGGGGGGATTGGAAGTGGAGGCTAGATCCAGCCTTGAGATATATCTATCGGTTTTGAGCGCACGTAATCCACTGCAAAGGCAATCTTTAAGCGGAATATCTCCCAACAGCTTTCAATCCTGGATATTTCACGTCTTTCCTCGTGTTTAATGCCCATGGGTTTATTTAAAATAAGATTTTATCTTCAACGGCCTTTGATTATCTTTTGGGCAACAAGATAAAAGAAATCCACAGAACACAGCACAGCGGGTTAAACGCGGAATAAATTCTTAATTCTAACATTCGATGTCAGAGTTAATTTTTGTTGTGTTTAAATGTTGAATATCCAAAGAATTAAAACCAATTTCCTTAACCAAAAATAATTTATTTGTAAAGCTGAAAGTATATATATATATATATATATATATATATATATATATATATATATATATATATATATATATATATATATATATATATATAAATTTAATTTTATACTTATTGTACATTTAATTAATTAGTATTTTATAACATTTATGTATATAAGTAGAAGTTAACATATATTATAGAAGCCGCCGGAAATAAACCATTAAAAAAGTGAAAATCATTTTTGTGAAATTTGAAGCAAGATTATAGAACCCGCTTTTAACACAAGTTTGCGTTTATTGTATTATTATCGGGATTTATCGGAGAAAGTATCCCCATAAATTCATCTGCATATTCTTGCATATTTGGAAGTTATTGTAATTTTTATGAAAATTTTTATCTGAAAGTCCAAACTCAAATCCCAACTTTCATGATCACACAGTTGGTGCTAACAGAAATTTACAAAAACTTATTAATGAAATTCGTTAAATTTAACAGAAATTTTATAATTAAATTCGGCTTATCAATTAATTAGTCACGTAAAGAACAGGTGTGTCGCCATATATTCTTCAATATAGTGTTATATAATTCTTAGATTGGGGTTTTATAATAAAAGATATTTTTGTATCAGTAATCAGACCTATTTGGACATACGGAATTGTGCATTGGGACAGTCTTAAATCCTTCGAAAAATCCTGCACCTTATTAGGTAATAAATAAACTATTCTATAATAATTTTAGTGTCCCATATGTTACTAATCTGGCCCAAAAAAAAAAAAAAAAAAAAAAAAAAAAAAAAAAAAAAAAAAAAAAAAAAAAAAAAAAAAAAAAAAAAAAAAAAAAAAAAAAAAAAAAAAAAAAAAAAAAAAAAAAAAAAAAATAGGAAGGCCTAGTGATCTTCCAATGTAAAACTTTTATCGAAGTACTACCAATGGGCAGTTTACAAATTATTGACGAACTAATAATTCACAGCCTACTAATTTACTTATTGTTTTATTTTTACAGTTCTAAATATCAATATAAAAAATTTAAAAGTTTCGGAGATAAAAAAAACTCAATAATACTTGTCCTAAGATTTCATTCCACAGCTTCGTGATGGGAAACAAATAATTAATTGATAGCTTTAAGGTATCAGTCAAATGTTTTATGAATCCAGAGGTCAGTTTGAGGGATGGTTTACTCTGAATTTGTTTGGAAAGATTTTGAATTAGGTTGCGAAAATTCTGATTTTTATTTTCAAAACCTGAATATATATATATATAGGAGATGATTGAATGTATATTTAGATTATAATGCTGGGCTTTGTGTGTGACAGTTTGGGGCATTATTTCGAAGGATTCAAAGCACTGATTACGTTTGATATTTGATTCCTTTTCTGTAACACATAGTTATAATTTGTAGGTTTCAGGATGGTTATGCTTTTCAAGAGTTAGTTGTCAACTGAAATATGAGGGATCCTACTTATTAGTTTATGTAGTTGACTGATTCTTTTGTTGAGAGCTTAGTTTTTGAATCTAGTGTGAGAGTTCCTAGTTAGGATTTGGTCAAGTAGGAAGCCTCAGAATTGTGTAGCAGTGGTTATCATTATTATACCATTATCATTAAAATTATTATCATTATCATATGTCGCAGGTATATCATTGAAAAAGTTGGTTTGGCATGATCTGCACTAAAAGGTAAAAGGTATGTATGTGTTTGCATTAGGATTCACTGACTTCAACAGGACATTGACTCCACAAATCTTAAACCTTTCGTTATCTATATACATTTGTTTAAAGTAATAGAGTTATTTCAAGATCTGAATAGGATTATAGGGTGGCAGTATCATCACCAAATGTAGGTAGGATAGAATAGTTGGTGTGTAGGCGCATATATCCTATGTATCGAATGCCACTGTTGTCAAATGAACATATTGCTAAAACGCGAGAAAGGTAGAAAGAATATTCATAGGTTTGTCAGCAGTATAGGAAATTAAGAGAATAGGACCTAAGATGCTGTCTTGTGGAACACCAGCCTCAGTTGAAAAAATGTAGACCACAGGGAACTCAGAAAGAATGATCTGAGAGGTAGGAATGAACATTGAACCTATAAAGATTTAACCTATGATTTGAGGTTCTTTCCAAATTCCCCGTGGTATAAAATTTTCTTTTTTTTTCCAATTAAGGCTGGTGTACGTGAGGCAGCATCTTAGTTCCTGTCCCATACATTTTCTTTGCTTTGCTGATTCACTGACTTACTGATTTGCTGTATTACCCAATACATTTGTTTTAAAAGGTTTTCATTATAATAGATTTTCATGTGTTACACCTATAGATGCTAGATCTAAACACGTCTATTGTTACTTGGATTGCTAGATTTGACAGGAATACAACCAACCTTTTGCAGTCAGAAAAATCTAAAGACGGAGCTGAAGTATTTCATGAATTTTATTGATGTCGATTACAAACACCCAATACATAGAAAACACTTATTTCACATACATTTTTTTTTTTTTTAGATACATGATATATGCATATAGGGAGAATAGTTTTAAAGAATGTAAATATAATTTTTAAATAGCCAATCATTTCTGTACGATAATTATGATTAAACTTTTCATTTTTTAAAAAGTTCAAATTTTTAGCATTTTAAAAGCTTGTTTATGAAGGATTTGCTCATTTAAAGCAGCGAAAATTCTTTAAAACTATGTCTTATATGTATCTTATCTATGAACTATCTGAGCATGTATATGGACATTTTTCACTCCAAGTAAAAGTAATATAAACAATAAATAAATAAAGTGAAACCAATGTAATAAATCTCTAACTAGCTTATAAAATTATATATATATATATATATATATATATATATATATATATATATATATATATATATATATATATATATATATAAAATAAAATTATATGTAACAAAAAAAAGGCATATGAAAAATATGCACAGAATTTTATTGTATCATGTATAAATTTGAGTATGAATTTAGATTGTACAAAGGAATAATAGATCTTAATCAACACAAAACCTAATTTAACTATTTTATTCTGAAACTTTTTATTTCTAGACAAATAAATATTTATATTTCCAGTTTTACATATTATTATATTTAAAAAATAATCGGTTTGATAAAAGTTTAAACAAAAATCCTTAATCAGCATTGAATATATGTTTGATTTGTTCCTTATATGTTCAACCAAAATTAAAATACAATAAAATTTAATTACAAATAAATATTATACCAGAATTGAACAATGCAAAGCCTATATTTACTGTTTAAATGATAATATACTTTAAATATTTCATTGTGAAGTCTGGACTTGTTGCACCTTCATGGAATTGTCCACCACTCAAGTAGAAACTTTAGAGTTCATTGGGAACACCATATCACTATCATATATACTTATGTAATAACATTTAAATTATTTCTGCTATAAAAATGAATCACAACCTTATTGTTTTTAGAAAATATTTCATTAGAAGATGACATTGGCAAATTACTTTGATGGTATAAGTTACATGAACGGTTGTGTTCATTTTTATTGGCTGAACTTAATAAAAACACACACATTTACAAATCTAAAATATATGAAAAATGTTAAAATCAATGCATGCAAATAACTTCAATTCAAAATATTACTAAACAAAACTAAAGTATTATTCAGTTTGGCAAAATAATGATGTTCTTTTAGTACTTAATGACTTTTAATAAAGGAACTGAAAGTTTTTTATGAAAATTAATTTATTTATTATAAAGTAGATTTGTTTAAATTTCATTTTCGACAAACACAAATATCATAATTTTAAGTAAAATTTGAAATTTTGCAACAACATATATCGTGAACATAAAGAATTTAGTTATTTTTTTTACTTAAATTTGTGTTTGTTAAAATATAACCAGTATATTTCAGATTGGCTCTTGAAAAAAAAAGATGTTCATGAACAATGTAGAAAACATAGCTGTACCTCAAGAATATTGATATTTGGATTTATCAAAAGGGAAGCCACCCCTATCTAAGCCTCTTTTAAAAAATAAAAGTCATTAGTAAGAACATCACTTAAGGTAAAAAACATACTCATAAATAAAAAGAAGATATTTTGGTAACATTTACAGCCGGCCATTCTTAAAGTATTCACCAATGAATATAACTAACTAACAGATGGTTAAAATATTCATTCACTAGTAGTTATGAATTTAAATTATTGAAATTTTGAAAATTCAAACCCTCGCTCATTTTAAATGTAATCGTTATCTTTGAGAATGGCCTTAAATGCAATAAATCAAAATAACATTAAAACAAAAAATTTACACAAAAACATATAACAATAAAAAACAAAACAATTATAATAAAACATTCAGTAGTACATTGAGAACATGTATATATTTAAAACATTTACTTTTACACCGAGTACACAAATATTTGGATAACATTTAAGACCATTCTTTGAGATATCTGTTAAATCTTCTGTCAAAATTTAACGGATACTTTCCAGAAAGGCATTTAATCCTACACCTAATGTTAAAAGAATAATTTTTGGGACATAGAAATGAAAATCATAAATGAGAGATATAGAAAAAATATACTGTTCAGTTAGAAAACAAAATTGGAGGAAGAAAATTTAAATTATTTAATAAACTGAAATTTTTTTTTTTTTTTAATGAAGATCAAAGGAAGAGTAGGGTATTGCCTTTTGTTTGTCAGTAAATGATTAATTATTATTTAAGCAGTTTAGAATTATTATTGTAATAATTATAAATTTTCCGACAATTTCTATTTTTTATTTAATACAAGTCAGTGAAGGATTAAAAGAGTTGAATTCTGGAATGTCTAGAAAATTCCATAATTTTTTCTATTTCTCTCCTAATTTCTGTCCCTAAGCCCAAATGTACTTTAAGTTTCAAATTAGATATTTTCTAAATATATAGTTGAGGTTGTTTTTATCTAGAATATCCTTCTTTTCCATAGATTTCATCTACTAATAAATTTAAAATATTATTGGCAAAAAAAAATAAATGAAAGATTAAATAGTTAATTAGTATGATAGTTTGCCATGTTTTATTCAAGTTAATATGTAAAATTTATTAGTATGAACAAGGCAGACTGTATCTCTCAAATGTATCGTATTTTTTTGCAAATTTCAACAGTGGTTCTAACATTTTTTTAATGAGACTTTAAAAAAATATTGAGACGCTTTTTTTTTTTCTTATAAAAAAAATAAGTATAATATTAATATGTTTCTTTAAATGTTTAAATTGACTAGTAGGGAAATTTAAAATGTTCATTTTCCACAATAAGTTCAGATGCTTAGCCTTAGCAGGACATTTTAATAGAATGTGGAAAAATGACAATATTCTAATTCTTAAATCGTTTTATAACGAGTTCAATAAAAAAAAATAATAAAGAAACACACACACACACACACACACACACACACACACACATATATATATATATATATATATATATATATATATATATATATATATATATATATATATATATTTATGTATGTATATGTCTATATAAACAAATTAAAAAGCTTACATAAAATTATAATGTAGTAAAAAAATTCTATTGAGTAAAATTTTAAAATTAATGAACTAATAAACCAGCTTCATCAGTCTCTTGTGTTCAATGGTTAATAGGTAAAATACATAAACAATTTAAAACTATTTTATTATAATATTTTGTTTATTTCAAAGATGTCAATATGTGTATTTCAATATTAGACTCAAAACTAGATAATTAATTCAGTATCATAAACTAATAATAAATTTTCCAATCGAATATTTTGGACGGTATCGCCTTACAATCTAAACACCTATTGGAGTGATTGTTACAACCTCCATTGATAATAATTTAATTGTATTATAATTAACAAATATTTTACAGAAAGTCAAAGCGTCCTTGTTGAATTCCATCCCAGCGAATTTTCCAACTAACATTTCACAAGGCTATATGCTGTTTTTGCAAGCCCTGAAAAAACTTTCCATGGTGGTTAAATATTTTGGGAAAACCCGCAGGAAACTGAAGCGCGTATTTACATTAGGTAATTTAGGAATGAAATAATTGATTATATGCTATGAAATGATTAGATGAAAACTCTAGGATGTCCTTGTTGAATTCCATCCCAGCGAATTTTCCAACTAACATTTCACAAGGCTATATGCTGTTTTTGCAAGCCCTGGAAAAACTTTCCATGGTGGTTAAATATTTTGGGAAAACCCGCAGGAAACTGAAGCGCGTATTTACATTAGGTAGTTTAGGAATGAAATAATTGATTATATGCTATGAAATGATTAGATGAAAACTCTAGGATGTCTATACAAGTTTTATGATTGTTCAGGACTAATTTAACCGCTTTTAGCCAACTAGCTTGTCTATCCCACATGTTCAGATAAAAGGAAAAACTAAATAATGCAACTAAACATAGGATAGAATATTAATTTTATAAAATTATTGCTGCTTCTTAAAACATAAAATAATAGTTATCCAAAACATAATATTAGAACAAATTATGCCGGAGCTAAAATGATATAAGAACTTTGTTCAAACATAAAGAAATTGCATTATATTTTTAAAATAGGACAGACTGTTTACTTAATGCAGAATTCGGCAATTAAAAAAATTCCTTTTAACTATTTATTTAGTATATTATAAATTGAAACACACATGGGCCAACTAACAATTAATGATTCGAATCATACAAATACATCCAAGTATCATTGCAATGTTTGTTTATAATTAAAAGCAATAAATACATGCTGTGGAAATCAAAAACACACACACGTACCCCGGTAAGACACATAATGACAAACATACTCTAAAATTGATTTAACTACATATTAACATTCCTTTTTTAAGGAATGTCTGATTAACTATGTACACGTAATGTACAGTGATGTAATCCTAGATGTATACACTTACCATTAAGTATATAAGTACAAAAAATTGTTGTTATAATTAATAAACTTGTAAAACTGAATTTTCATCATAAAACAACAACAAAAAATAAATAAACAGAAACAAATAATAAATAAAGTATACTGAAATGTACAAAACCACAAAAGAAAAGAGGATAGTAAAATTAAATAAATAGAAAAATAAAATAAAGTTAATAAATGACAGAATTTTTACTTTTTCAAAGTAAATTATAAGTCTTATCAGGATTTGAATCAAAATTAGTAAAGAGGTAGTTGTTGTTCAATTGAGACCTTGCTTCTTCGAGAAATTTCAAGAAAAGATTGCTTGAATCATCCTTAGTAAGTAATTTTTTTTTATTATTAATTATGTCAATAAGCTCATTTTAAACAGAAATAGGAACTAAAAACCTGCAAATATCAGTGTATACGTATACATATAAATTAAAAATAATAATATTGCATGAATTGGTAAGATGATAAATATGGTTAGGAAAAATAACAGAAATAAATATAATCAAGACAAAAAGATAACCTAATAAGAAGGAAACTAAAAATAGTTATAAGAATTTATTTATGATAATGATTATTTTGAATAATGATAATTTTAGTTACTTTAATCTATTATATAATAAAGGTGTAGCAGACTCTCTCCCCTAGCCGGCTTTTCCAAATCCGGACAGCAAATATATTTAAAAAATTGCTTAAATTTTAATGATAAACTTGAAAATATTTACTTTAATACAAACACACACACACACGCACACACTCACACACACACACACGCGCGTGTGGGCACACACACACACACACACACACACACAGGCATGCACGCACGCACGCACGCACGCACGCACACACACACACACACACACACACACACACACACACACACACACACACACACACACACACACACACACACACACACACACACACACACACACACACACACACACACACACACACACACACACACACACACACACACACACACACACACACACACACACACACACACACAAAAACACACACACACACACACACACACTGATGTGTATGCAGGTTTTTGAGTGTCTACTCGCTTAGTTATCTTATACTAAATTTAAAAATATGTAGGATTTTAGTTTTAGCTTACTTTACTATATTATATTTAAACACCTGAGATATAAATAATTTACCTATACTAATCTAATCTTAATACTAACCTTACTTAATTAATTTACTCTTAATTACAATTCCATTACTATTGTAACTTATATAAAAATTGTAGTAAATGAGGGTTAGTTGGACCCATGGCATGCATTTAACCCAAATCAAAAGATTGATGTTTATTTGAATGCGGAACACATGATGATGTAGAGAATTGAGGTGTGTTGACAAGAAAACAGAATAAAAAATATTAATCTACTGTACCGAAATTTTGGCCTACAATGCCAGCTTTCACCAGAGCTTTTGTGACATAACGCTTTTGAAATAAAGGGGTCATCCCCCTTTGTTTTTATAGCCTTATTTCACAGAGGCCCAGATAAAGGCTAAGATTGCAGGTCAAAATTTTGGCCCGATAAATTAACACTTCTAATTGTGTTTCCTTGATTGCACCCCAAAACTATTGTCATCATCAAAACAAAAGACATTAGAAATTTAAGAGCATTTTAAAACTTTATACTTTGGATTGAAATTACAACCACCTGGTCCAACTATCCTCCTTTTACTTGATCTGAAAAGAGGTAGATTTCATTATAACCGCATGTGATTCAGGTATATCTTTATTTTGAGAATTTATATGTAATAGAAACACCATAACATATTGGATATTTCAATAAAACTATTGACTATGCAGTTTCTGCATGTCTTAAATACTGATCAGTTATGAAATTGTTTATTAAAATGAAAGCAAAGAAATCATTCAAAAAGGACAAAAAATCATCTGACTGAAATCCTCATTCAATGTAAAATTAAGGTTTTGAAATCTGAGCAACAAACTTTTCTTTTTTTTTTATATACATATGAGTGATTTTGAATATTTTTTTATGTGTTTTCCTGATATAGATTTAAATTTAAAGTGATTTTTAACAATAGATAAAAAATATTTGGTTTAAAAGCTACCAAATCAAGCTCATTTCATAGATAAGACTAGATATAACTTATTTTAAGACTACAATTTATGTAGTATTATCATTAACTAGTGGTGTTATGCCAGTATATTCATTGAGAATATTTAAAATTTTCGATTCCGTCCAAAATTCGAATAATAAACAATTTATATTTATAATTCTGAATATTCAATCCATCCCAAATTTTTTTAATATTTTGAAAAAAAATAAACAAAACTTACCTTCTTATGCAATAACGTCTCTGAGCATTTATTAGATGAGTCAAATAAACATGATAACATTGTGTATGTGTACTCGCTCACACACATTTATATGATATATATCATGTTAAATGCATCATATATATGTGTGTGTGTGTTTATACATACATAGAAACATATATATATATATATATATATATATATATATATATATATATATATATATATATATATATATATATATATATATATATATATATATATATAGCTGTATCATAGTAAAAATACTGTATAATGTAAATAACCAATTCTGTTTTATAGGAGGTAGTGGGAATTTTCCATTTCATTTACCAGAACAAAAGTAGATGACAATGTAAAAATTAAAAAAATAAATAAATAAAATCAAATAAAAAATCAAATCATAAAACACTATATTTGCTCTAAACAAAATATGAAATATACAACAAAACATTGAATAAATACAAAGATAAATCGAACAAAAAATAATTTAAAAAAGGAATAAAAACTCGCCTAATAATCTTTAGAACATGAGTTATGTAAAAATACTTTACAACAGAAATAATAAAAAAAATGAACAAAATAAAAACAATGAATATTTTTATAACATTAATTATATTATGTAATGCCAATTAATAAGATTGTATCTTTAGGGAGAACTTAATTTTTGAATAAATTCAGCAAGAACTAAGCGTTTTTGTGTATTTTTTTTCCCCTTACAGGTATTTATAACCTGATATGAGATGAGATAAGGTAAGATCAGAGAACACTTAAAGTTTAGAATTTGAAAGAGAACTGGCTCAACACAAAAAATTAGAACCAATTAAAAGTTTCTAAATTATAAATCAAACATATTAAGAAAGAACAAACTAAATATACAAATTAAACATACATTTACAGCCTTATTAATTTGTCTAATTTTAATTTAGAAAGAAAATTAAAACCTAAAAAACCTAATACCAACTTGGTCAGATTTTAATCTGGAGCCATACATTTCACAGAAACTAGTATTGTTAGCTGATACAAGACCAATGCAATTGGTAATTAAGGATAGCTTGTGGTATACAGTCTGCCTGGTTTTGATTAAATTTGAATCTTGTAAGTTGAACGCAAAGAAATCTTGTTGAGATATGCACTAATCGATCTAAAAAGTCTTGAATATGTATATATATATATAATATTGCACAACATTTATATACTGAATGAAACAACATCAATATCTAATGAGTCTACTTAATATCCAGCTATACTTATAATATCTTACTTATATTTAATCACCTTAAATGAATATTTGATAATCATTGAGGGTCAACATGAATTTGATTTCAACAAAGGACTCTCTAGCAACTACAGTAAACTCATTCCCGATGATATCAATGATATCATCCCGCACTACGGCCTATTGTTGAAGTTCATTTTCATATTGGCTGGCGGAGAAGGGACTGGCTCATAATCCCTTTCCCCCCATAGCCTCAAAACTCTTACAACTAAGCCTTAATCAACAACATTATGATTATAATTATAATAGTAGAACTTTATAATTACAGCTACATTGTATGTTAATCACCACTTATTTATTTATAACTTCAAAAATTTCTTATGCTATATGAAAAACAAATCAATCTAATTATAAAAAAAAAAATAGCATGCACATGCTTAGGGCATATCTCAATAAAATTTGGTGAATATCGGTCAGATTTGGATCTCTTTTGTAGTTTCTTAGTAGTATTATTGATATAATTTCAGAAGAGTGGGTACTTTCCTTAAAGGGATAAACCCTATGGGACTTTGGGAATATACAATCCAGTTGCATTAAAATGCATTTAACCAAGTATGACTTGATTAAGGCAGATGTGTGGATGCACTTTTGACCTCAAAAGCAGTCTCACAGCCCTAAAACCTTCACAATCAAAATATTCTTCCCTTATCCTTATGATTACATGATCATGTCATAAAAACTAAGTGTAACAACATAGCGATACTGCCTCATAACTTAAGCTAGCACTATGAACAATATGTACAACAGCATTAAGCTGAAATGTATTTTTACCTCTTCTCATATGAAAATAAATCATTAAGTAATATAATTTGCTAACTAAGTTCATATTTTCACCTTAGGCCTGGTGAAATTTAAGGAAATTATTTAACATTATCTTGAGCATAAGTATTAGAAAAAAATAATAATAAAAAGGAAAGTACAAAATAAAAAAAACTAGTTAAACTAGTTACCACTTCAAAAAATCTTTTGAATAGTTATTTATGAATAAATTGTTGAACATGGTCCACAGATGGCCGTATTCGAAAGAAGCAAAGAAGAAGAAGTTATTTATGAGAAGAGATAGAAATATTTAAAAGATATAACTAGTTATAACATAATTATACCATAAAAAAACCAACAAATTATTTACAGCAAATCATAAATTTTAGTTGATATATTTTTCAATATAAATAAGTACAATTTTATCTAATGGATATTCGCATCTGACATAACAAAGCACAAAGTTTCAAATAAACCACCTATTATAGTAGCTAACAATACATAAAAAAAAAAAAAAAAAAAAAAAAAAAAAAAAAAAAAAAAAAAACTGAAAAAATTGGACTAAAATATATTAAGTATTACGATAAAAAATATACAAGAAGTGCTACAAAAGGTATAAAGGCAGTTGAAGAATAACTGGGGCTTCCTCTTCCAGCCATCATTAATTCTCTTTCCTTCTCTGAACAATGAATCTGCAAAAAAATAAAATAAAATAATAATAAATTAAATTAAATAATAAATTAAATATACATAATTCAACAAAATAGGAAAAATATGTATAGGTAATAGTTTTTTTTTTTTTTTAAAAACCTGTAACACTAAAATCCATGAAGGTTTGATGATTTAATAAGGAAGTACTATTTGATGACAAATTGTTATATTTGGAGGTGATATGGTCAGCATCAACCAGGTTGCCCCACCAATCTAATGATTGGTAAATTAATCTACATTAGAAATAAAATAAAATCAATTTTCTGCCCACAACCAGATTCGAACCTTGGCCCAGGATTTAGGAGTCTAGTGCCTAAACCACTGAATAACCATACTCTTTAAATATTTGGCTATGAAGAATTGGAAGGCGCATCTTTAAGATTTGCTTTGGAAAATAAGAATCTATCTTTTGGAGGAGGGGGGAGAAGTAGATGCTGGAGGATGAAGGCCGAAGTGGAAAATGGATCACAACATGGACGAAGAAAGCAACTTAGACAGACCCGGAATAACCCAGCCTTGTCATTACACACCTCCGTTAAGATTAGTACCAGATAATGTTACTAGGATGTAACAAGCGGGTAATGAAAATTGTATGCTGACCCTCGAATAGATTAATTATAAAAACATTCATAGTTTCATATTTCTAGAATCATAACGCTAAATAAAGTATATTTATTAATACAGTAGAACCTCACTTATCCGACCCCTAAGGGACCAATGGGTTGGACGGAACGGCAAGGAGGTTTCTATGAAACACTTTTGTTTTTATAGTTAAAAGTGTATTATAATCATATTAAAATTTATATAATAATATATATTTTTTTTAATAAAGGAAATAGAAACGTATATATTTTAAACACCAATAGACCAATTTGTTTGCATAGAAATGTTTTAGCCAGCAGTTCATGTATAGAAGCATTAATAACACTGTATGATGTTTAATTTTTTGAAAAATTAACTCATTTTTAAAATCGTAATGAATTATGCTATAAACGTCGATGTCCAGGATAGAGGAATGTCCGTGAAAAAAAACAAAACAATTTCTGCCACTTTTATAGAGGATTTCAAATATTTGAAAGCTTGTATCTCGGTCCCCGTTAATAAACTATAAGCATATTTTCTGCTCACATTATAATATATTAAGTATAGCCTAATTCTTAGTTTAACAAACGCTTCTTTAGAACCAACAGTGAAGCACATATTTTGGGGATGCGTAGAAGAGTTTTTGACGCTAAGAACTAGAGAATGGTGGTGTATCAAAATCCCAAACTTGTGGATTTTCGTACACAAGCACAACACTAACAGCATATAAAAAAATCAAACCTACTCCACCTTTTGCGTACAAAAACGTACAATTTCACTGGACAATTAGATATTCCGCAAAAATATTGTTCCTCCAATCCCCCTCGCCCGCGAGAGGGTCGGATTAGTGAGGTTCTGCTGTAGTAATTATTATTCATTACTTGATTGTCACTGATTAAAATGGAATTGATGTGCACGATAAAGTTGTAAGAGCCCAATAAATCAAACATGAACGTTCATAGATCCATGAAAATGATGCAGTTAAACTTTAGTGCAGATGCGTTTAGTAGTATTGTCATTGTTCAAGTTCATCGTTAATTTTATTATCAATTTCAAGCTCTATATAACTTTGTAACCTCTCACGTAGATTGGTGCCCGCCACCTATCGGTCAATTTTCAAATTTCACTGTTATCCACATAAAACGCCAGATAACTTAAAAAATAATTATAGACATTTTTAAGCTTTATTGCGTCATATCTATAATCTGAAAATACGTACGTGGGAATCGCAATAACTTTTGATTCTAAAGCGTTCGAACCTTAAATATAGTTCATAAATCAACAAACAAAAAAAAAAAGAAAAAAGAAAAATAATTTTCTTGGCAATTTAAAATTTCTGGAAAGCTTATCTAGTCCCATTCCACTAGTTACTTATAAAGTTGGACGTTCATTAGGTCCTGAGATCCATGCTCGCCGATAGTGCTCAGGAATACAAATATATACCCGCCTTAATAACACTAGGCGGCTAATGGTATAGATTGTTTTGCAGGCGAGTCTCAATGCGGTCTTTATGGATTTTATGTTTCCACTTATAAAACATGAGAATTTTATATATATATATATATATATATATATATATATATATATATATATATATATATATATATATATATATATATATATATATATAAAGGGATCACGTCAGAGAAAAATAAACCAAAATAAGACCAGTTTTAACACTCTTATAAAAAATATCCAATTTTTTTTTTACATATTAATCAGTATGGATAATAAATGTTTTAAACATTAAAAAGATAATTTAAAACAAAAATTCATAACTCAAAAACCTTATGTTATGTATAACTCTGTAGTTTTGTTTGATTTGTGGCAATTCTAAAATGAAAAAATCCTATTTAATTTTTTTTTTTTTTTTTTACAATTGATTGAAATTTACAACTGCATAAAAATATACATCAAGTAAATGTGTTAATAACATATCTAAACTTGAAAAGTATTTCATCAGTAGTACTTCAATAAAAATTATACACTGGAAGATCTGTAGGCCATCTTCTTTTCAGACACCTCGGAGTATTATCGGGAATGGAGTGGGAAGCAAGTTGAGGAAATAGTGTATTTGAGTGGTAATGGAGCTTAATATAAAAGGATTAGTATCTGATTTGGGCTAAACCATCAACGTATGGAACATTAAGATATTTATGGATACGTTTATTGGTGACAAAGCAAGGAGCATTGAGGATTTTTAGAAGGTTTTTTTTTTATTATAAGGACTGGATACGAGATGTATTGGATGGTTTAGTGGAGCCCCAAAGCTCAATAAAAAATAAAATATCAATTTCTCCCTGACTGGGAAAAACAACCGTTCATGGATACGTCTATCCATAATCTACTGATTTTCCTAATTTACATTTTAGAATTAAAAGTACGCTGATGACATGTGTATTATCAGTAAACAATGATCCCTTCCTTGCCTCCCAAACACTCCAATCTCATATCCTAAACATTCAAGAATGGTGTAAAAAATGGAGAATCAAAATAAACCCAAACAAATCACACCAAATAACCTTTACCCTTCGTCGTAAACCTACGACTTCCTGTCCTACAATATCCTTTACTGACATTCCACTAGTCCCTGTTAAACAGATCCACTACCTAGGACTCCACTTGGACAAACGTCTTACTTGGAATCCACATACAAGACTAAAACGACAAGAAACTGCTCGTCGTTACAGACGACTTCAACATTTACTTGACAAACGTTCATAGCTCCCAATTAATTACAAAAGACTCATTTACTTGACTGTGATTAGACCAATATGGACGTACGGAGTTGAGCTTTGGGGCTCTACTAAACCATCCAATTCATCCCGTATCCAATCCTTACAATCCAAAATCCTTCGAAAAATCCTCAATGCTCCTTACTTTGTCACTAATAAACTTATCCATAAAGATCTTAATGTTCCATATGTTGCTGATTTAGCCCAAACCAGATACCAATCCTTTCATAGTAAGCTCCATAACCACTCAAATCCCCTAGTTTCTCAACTTGCTTCCCACTCAATTCCCGATAATCCTCCGAGGCGTCTGAAAAGAAGATGGCCCAAAGATTTTCTTGTCTAGATTCTTTTATTTTTTACTGAAGTGCTACTGATGAGTAGTTCTTCTCAAGTTTTGGCATGTTATTGTAAACTTTTTTTTAACACATTTACTTGATGTAAACTTGTACAGTTGTAAATTTCAATAAATTGATTTAAAAAAAAAAAAAAGAATTAAAAGGATCGAATTACTTAAATTAATGATTAAGTTAAATGAACAATCAATGATTTTCTAAAAAAACAAAAAAACAAACAAAGTTGAGAAAGAATAGGGTTCCAAACGTGACTTTTCTCTCTCAAACCAATAGAGCTCCTAAACGGTAGGTCTATCAGGCAAATGCTATAAAACATAAAATATGTTCCATTAAATTTAATTTAAATTTTCAGTAAAACTGATGTATTTTAAGTTAATTAAATATTATATTTATTGTCAAACATCCTTATAATTTATTAAATTTGAATGGCATCTCCTCCTTTGTTGGTTTGATTAATAACATTTTTTAGTAACCTGAAGATGGGAGTCAATGTCTCGAAACATGTGCGAATAAAAAAAGAGTTATGCTATTCAAATTGAATAAGTCATATCAACCTAATTTAACAAATATTGAAATTGAAATACCTCCAATTCTCTCGTTTCATTTAAATAATTGTTAAAATTTTACAATTTATTTATTTTTAAAAATTTTATTTCAAGATTAATATTTCAATTGCTTATTTTAACCTATTATTAATAATGGAACTAAAATTCACATTTACAAATCTATGAAATATTTCAAATGAAAAAGGTCAAAATCAGAGTTTTGGCGAACCTTTCCTATCATGATATCTAACATTTGTAATGAATTAATCGTGGAACGACAAAAAAAAAAGAAAGCACGCAACGTTTTTAGGATATCTTGGTATCCCTCCTTGTCGATAACAATCATGGAGCTATCAAACTCAAAATACAAGAACTGGACAGAAAATCCAGCCAATTACAAATTGACTAGAATACAGTGTAACCTATTCGGACTCTAGAACAGTTGGGCATTGTTAAATTTGAATAAAATATGTAATAACTGTGAAGCTGAATACACGGGAAAAAACCAATTACTAAAATAGTAAATCAAAGATTATAATAATAAGACGCAGAACTACAACTTTACTATCCACTTAAATGAAAATTACCATAAATTCAATATAATACATGTGAGTGAGTTGGGGCGAGTGTCTCAGCGCGTTCGGTACTGAAGGTTGAGGGTTCGAATCCCACCTGGGCGGGTTAAAACTTATTTCGTGGAGACCTGTAGGATAACCTTTCCTTCCTGCCTTAATTGGAGTACATACTGACGTTAAGTCCAAATAAACGAACAATAAACCAATCCATATTTTGGTTTAAATGACCAGATGAGTATTTTCATAAATTTGCTGCTTAGTTGAAACAGAGAAAACCGGCCAGTCAGTCATAGGGAAGACATGTTCATGGTCATCCCATCTTTTAGATGCCCTTTTTCATTTTGCCTCCTTAGTTATCAACATGTCTGAATTCTTATTATATATTAAAATATATATGTATAATCTACATAGCGAAGTGCTAATGTTTTGAAATTTTGGTATGATTTTAAAACTGATGATAAATTTTTAACATTCGGAACTAGACTAAGAATAAAAAAAAATTCAATAGAAGTGGCAAAAAGTTCATCGGTCCTAAAAATATATTTGTTTATAATGCTCATATTTTCGTCCAAACACAACCCAAATCAGATAAGACATCTAAGGAGTAAAGCCGGATTTAGAGACGCCAAACTATTCCACAATCGCAGATCATTAAATGAGCATTAATTCTCATTAATTGACGAGTGCTATTCTGATCCCTCCCCCCCCCTTCCGGTACACCGCCGGATTGGTACCATCGAGGAATAGGATTTAACTAAGAAGCTAAGCTAAGTCTTCATTAGGTATAAACAATCTAGAGCTATCGTTAACTTCATTATTAATCCAAGTAATAAATATAAAAAATATACTCCAAAACACAATATGTAAAATGAAAAAAATTCATATTATGGAAGTGGAAATATCAATATATAGAACACTAAATCTATGTAGGAAGAATTGTTAACTTGTGTTACACTTTACCACATAAGGGAAGAGTAGGGCAAAGTGGGGTACAGTGTAACATCATGATTAGCTGTTAGGGTGTTTAATTAGACTCGGGTGTCTCTTTATTTGTTTGCCAATCTCATGTGCCGCCATCTTAAACCGCTGTTACCGGACGACAAATTGCAGGATAAACGGAAGAATAATAGGATTTAATTTTTTGTTAAAATAAAAAAAAAATGTGAACAATTTCGCTAATGAAATTTAGTTCTTGTTGGAAAACTAATGATTTATGTTGAGGAAGTATATGTTCCTTTCAATTTTCAATCAGTTGGTGTTTGAATAGCTTAGTTTATTGCAATGTCGAACAAACACAATTTTGGCGATTTTTTTATACAGTAGTGTGTAGGCGTGTAACGTGTTATACTATGCATCCTTTGATTATATATTTTTTTTGGGGGTGTGTTACATCGATAATAATTCGGTAGACATTGGTCTACACAATGCTTATGGCATTAAAGAAGTATCGATAATATTCTTATCTACATAAATTTGTTTATGCTCAACGTAATTCAGGTTAAACGTTTTCAAGTTTCATTTTTTATTTTAGGCAACTAAGACAATATGTAGCTTCTAAGTAAAATTTTGATATTATCTTAAGCCAAATATGAAGGTTAACTACTTTTTTTTTATGGTAATTAGAAGATGATTTATGATGATAGATGATGTACAATCTGCCTCTGTGAAGGGCAATTGTAACAGTGCTAATGACGCATTCATTCATACCATATATACAAGTACACATACACACAAAATTAATAATAATAAAAGATAAAGAAACAACAAATAATAATTGTAAAAATAAAACTAATAATTACTTACAATCATCAAGAATAATATGAAATAATAAAAATTAAGTGACAAAAAATAAATAAATAAATAAAATAAATAAGATACATTCATCCTGTATGTACAATACAGGCACACTCAGCCTGGGGGGTCCCCGAATCGAGCCATTTCCCTACTTATTGGGATTCAAGGCCGGATCCGAAGAGATCCCAGCGCTGCTCTCTCAGCTGCATCACTGGTAATAGGAGGCTGAGTGGGAGCGCTATGGCCACTTTTCTAAAAAGAAAAATGACTTTTTTGAAACACTGTTCTCCACTTGAACCTAAATAAGAAAACATCCTCGAAATAAGAATCTCTATAACACACTAAGCACTACAATCGAAGTTTAAACTATTGAAATGGAAGTTTACAGGGAATAGGAAAAAGCTATCTATAAACGTGAAACACGAAATTAAGCATCGGAATTTGGTGGAGCAGTGGTTCGATGTCGTTAACTATTATTTTTTTTATAAAGGCAATTGTAAATTACAAATTGATTTTTGAGAGATCCATTACATTACCTATCCCAAAAAAAAAATTGAGAGTTGCTTTAATGAAATATAACAATATATTGTTCAGGCATTGATTCAAAATGAAATAATGAATAAATAGTAAAAACTAGAAAGTATAAAACAATAAATAAAAAACATCCATTTTTCACGATACAAGAAATTTTACTTACATACAGAAATAGAAGAAACCATTAAATAGAAATAGGACCTTTTTTCCAGCTGGAATAGTGGAAAGGGGCTAAACCAAGAGCCAAGCCGTTGAATAAAAATTTAAAAAGGTATCGTTGAAGGTGAAATAAAAGATCCTGACGGAGAGCCAGTGGGTTTAAAGTGGGGGTTTTGAGGTGGTCATCTATTCTTTCCTGTTGTTTATTTTATTATGGTTTAAGCTTTATGGCAAATGTGATATAGGGAAAATTTGTTTCGCTCCCTTGAGAAATTGTTCCTGATTTATATATTTTTATGTGTGCTGAATTCGAATCTGAAAGCGAAAAAAATCTATCTAACATTATTTTTGAAAAACCTGACATGGCGTATTTAAAAAAAAAAAAAAAAAAAAAAAATTAATTTCATATATATTTTTTTCAGTCCTATGAACATTTTTTGTGATTTTTATATTTCGAATCAATAGCAAAAATCAAATTCTATCAAGACAATTTTTTTAGAGATTGGAGGTTAATTAAAAAAAACAAAAAAAAAACTGAAATAGCGATTTTTTCATTAAGATCTTTATGGATAAGATCGCTTGTGACAAAGTAAGAAGCATTGAGGATTTTTCGAAGGATTGGATGCGAGAAGAATTGGAAGGTTTAGTGGAGCACCAAAGCTCAACTCCATATGTAGAAATAGTTCTAATTACTGTCATGGAAATTTCTCTTGTAATAAGTCGGAAGGTTTGAACGTTGGTCAAGTAAATGTTGAAGGAGTCGAAAATGACGAGCCGTTTAGTCTCGTATGAGGGTTTCAAGTAAATATTGTCCAGATGAAGTCCTAGCTAGCGGATCTGATCTACTGGGATTAATGGGATATAAACAAAATATTTAATATTAATATTTATAGGCGTCCAAAGCTCTAAATTAATTACAAAAGACTCATATACATGACTGTGATTAGACCTATTTGGACGTACGGAGTTGAGTTTTGGGGCTCCACTAAACCATCTAATTATCCATTTAATTTAATTTGGGCGGATTTAGCCCACACCAGATAACTATCCTTGCATAGTAAGCTCCATAATCACTCAAATCCGTTAGTTTCTCAACTTGCTCCCCACCCTATTC
This sequence comes from Euschistus heros, assembly GCA_003667255.2. NCBI lineage: Eukaryota > Metazoa > Arthropoda > Insecta > Hemiptera > Pentatomidae > Euschistus > Euschistus heros. The sequence goes on from RCWM02000019.1 coordinate 1,043,575, forward strand.
CTGATAATCCTCCGAGGCGTCTGAAACGAAGATGGCCCAGAGACCTTCTAGTGTAGAGTTTTTAATAAAGAGCTACTGATGAGAAGTTCTTTTCAAGTTTTAACATATTATTATTTTCGTTGTCAATAAATTTACTTGATGTATATATGTTGTACAGTTGTAAATTTCAATAAATGAATAAAAAAAAAATAATTTTTTTATCTTTTTTAAAATCCACTCCCTTTTTTCTCGTGTGTTTTACTTCTACCCCTAATGAAGGCTTACATTGTAGGCCGAAACGTCGGCACAATAAATTAAATTTTATATCTTAATTGTGTTTCCATGGCTGCACACCCCTACAACCCTCATCTTCATTAGTTCCACTATTAACAAATACCTCATCGATATTCTTTTTTTATCATAAAAAAACCCCATAAAATTAAGTTGAAAATATAATTATATTTGGAAATTACGATCGGTTGGCGAATGAGTGTTTGCTACCTGACAGCTAAGTGCGCATATTAACAGCTTTCGAAGCCTGTCGATAATTAACTAACGAAGGTCGCGGGTAAAATGATACGCTGCTAAATCTTGATAATCTCTAATTAGGAAGCATTGTTTGTTACAATTACGATGGCACTAAATTCAAAACCCGACTGATATACGCTTTGGATATGACGCAACGCATTGTTTATTAAAACACCTGAGCTTTGTTAACTGGGCCTTTTTATCGAAGGATATTAGTCCTTCGAATCACCATGAAATAAGCAAACAAATTAAAAAAAAAAAAAAAAAAAAAAAAAATCAATAAAAGTCATGACAATCACAAAATTATTTAAAAAAAAAAATTATTTATAAAATTAACTGTCAACATTTAAATCAACATTGCATAGGAGAAAAAAAAAAGGAAACTCAATTTATCCCTTACTTAATACAATAAAAAAATAAAATAAAAAAATTTAAAATAGCAATTATTATTTCAACATTTATATTTTATTTATTTTTTTGGCTGATCCCTCTAAATAAATCTACAAGATATACATTCACCCAGTCAATAAATTCACCTCTTATTTAACTCCATGGATTTGAAAGATAATGAATAAACTGTATTTTTTTAAAGTATTCTGACGTGGTTTTATAGGAAACAATAAAAATGTTAATGATTAAAAATAAGAAAGCAATTAGAATGTTAGTGCGATATTAATGTAAATGAATCAAAACAGAACTTGTTAATATTGTGATAGTTATGTTTTAGATGATGATCCTGAAGACGGTAGATATTGTATTTCCGAAACATCCCGAACGTTACATATTGCTGCATCCTCAAAAAAAAAAAATGGAAAACGTATGCTGTGTTCCATGTTATTATCTAATCTGATACAGTTATAGCACTTTCAACAAATCATATTGCCAAAAATGAATTTGATAAATTTATATACGTCGATCCGCTTTGAACTCGTGCCAACATTCTTTCATTGGTAGAAGTAATATTTTTTTATTTTATTTTTGTAGCGATGACCTCAAAAGTAACTTCTGGTCAGTTGAAAAAAATAAAATTAATGAAAATTCATTATTATGCCAAAAAATAAGTAAAAAGGCCCTCCGTGTTCCAATTCATTTCAAGAGTTCTTATCAGGAGGAAATGTTAATTAAAAATATTACCATTGTGTCGGGGACCCAACGTCTCCAAACGAAGGATAAGTAAGCACTACCCTTACATTGAGGGTCTTTCAAAGTATTTTTCAATATTAATTTTAATTATTTCTGAAAATTTTATTTATTAAATTAGTTTAATGTCTATAGGCGGCATTGTATTTTTTAACTTAAAACATATTTTCTGAGCTATCCTAAAATAATAAGGAAATTACAGTAGACTGTTAAGAAATATAAGATGATGTGGGATGCAGTCAGGAGAAAATACACGTTCAAGTAAAACACATTTTAAGGAGTGCCAACGTTTTGACCAAGATCTTCTTCGGTGCGAACGAAGAAGGAGGTAGGAGGAATTCGCTAAGTTTAAAATAATTCATTGCTCCTCAAACACTCCAATCCCATATCCTAAACATTCAAGAATGGGGTCAAAAATGGAGAATCAAAATAAACCACAAAAAACATCTTACTTGGAATCCACATAAAAGATTGAAACGACAAGAAACTGCTCGTCGTTACAAACTACTTCGACATTTACTAGACAAACGTTCAAAGCTCCCAATTAATTACAAAAGGCTTATTTATATGACTGTTATTAGAACTATTTGAACGTACGGAGTTGAGCTTTGGGGCTCCACTAAATCATCCAATTCATCTTGTATCCAATCCTTAAAATCCAAAATCCTTCGAAAAATCCTAAATGCTCCTTACTTTGTCAACAATAAAATTATCCATAATTTTACTGGAACATTATCTTAAAGTTCCATATGTTTCTGATTTATTCCAAACCAGACACCTATCCTTTCATAGCAAGCTCCAGAACCACACAAATCCACTAGTTTCTTAACTTCCCACTCCATTCCCGATAATCCTTAAAGGCGTTTGAAAAGAAGATGGCCTAGAGATCTTCTAGTGAAAATTTTTTATTGAAGTGCTACTAGTGAGTAGTTCTTTTCAAGTTTTGGCATGTTATTGTAATCGTTATTAACACATTTACATACATACATCGGTGGCTCTACATCCCGTCACCGAGACTGGGCCTCCTCCAATTAACACATTTACTTGATGCATATATTTGTACAGTTTTAAGTTTCAATAAATTGAAAAAAAAATTATTTATTTCCATCTTATGTGTTATTAAGTACATGTTGCTTATTGTACTTTTATGTTATTATGAGGAGACAAGGTCCCAGAATAAAGATTACTTTTTATTCTTCTTTCCCCTTCTTCTTAATAGGACGAAGAGGGGTATTGGTTTTTTAAATTTTAGGAAGTCCGTAAAAACGGAGGGCTATAGAATTATTGGAGATGAGGCTTATAATTAATTTGAACTCTAATATATGTAATAGCATTATAATTATAGGTCGCCCTGAAGAAGACATATCGAAACGTCGACACTCTAATATTTAACTTGGACTAGTTTTTTCTTACTCCTGACTTCATCCCAGATCATATTTCTAATGTATCCTAAAATAAACATCGAACACTATTGATTGAATTGTTTAACCTACAAATGTAGCCGCTATGGAGTTAAACAATATATAGCAAAGCTCTTGGATTATTTATCACCTCATAAAATTCAATATAATTGCCTCATTTACCTATTCATGATTTCAAAATTTATTAGAGTTATTAAGCCATTATTAATGATTGTTTTATGCTCCTCAGTTGCCAAGATTAGACTGTGATCTGCCAAATATTGAAAAAAATTGTTTTTTAAAGTTACTACAAATATTCACAAAGCTATCGTGTTCCATATGATGAAAATGTAAATAAGAAATCATTTTAGCTGATCTGTTAGCCTATTAGTACATGGCCCAGAATAATTTATGCCAAATTTCATCACAGATACAGCTGATCTACTACAGTAATCGAGATTATTTTTTAATTTGAAATAATTTTTTAATTCGAGTTTAAATTCATCTGGATCCGCAACGTAGAAATACGTCAGGACAAACGTTCTACTTAGAATGCAAACAACCGTGATTAAAATGGCAAGAAACCCCTCGTAGTTTTCGACTAATTCAACATTTACTAGACAACCGTTATGAGCTTCCATTTAATTACAAAAGAATCATTTGCATGACAATGATTAAACCTATTTGGCCATACGAATTAGAGTTATACTTCAGGGTTACACTAAACCACAGACTTGTTTTTGTGTCCAATCCTTACAAGTAAAAATCCTTCGTAAAATACTAAATGTTCTTTATAATGTCAAAAAAAAAAAAAAAATTCTCTGATATGATCTAAGGATCCTATATGTTCCCATATGTTGCCTAAATCAGATACATATTCTTCCAAGATAAGCTCCAAATCAACTCGAATACAGTGGTTTCCCAAACAATTCCCGATAACCTTCCGAGGCGTCAGTAAATATCAACAACTAAAAAAAAAAAAGTTTTTTTTTTCCATCAGTAGGTTTAAGTTTTTAAAAATTGGACTAATATTGCTTAAATTAATCTTAACTAGCTGTTAAAAGAAAACTTTGTAGAATGGAAATATAATCCATCAAAGAACAATACGAAGTAGTAACGAAAATATTAATAATTCAAAAGCAATCAAAAAAGGCCTCTTGGAATTCGTATACAACATGTATAATGTCTGTTACATGTAATGGCATGTACAACCAGTTACATGGCCACCTACAACCAGTTCCGTGAATTCCGCTCATATCCGGGGCACTGAATCATCTCAATGAATCAATGATACGATAGTCCTGTGTTAGGGATCTCCGAACCAAACCTGTTCCCCCACTTATGGAGGGACAAGCCAGGTCCAAAGAGATCTCAACGTTGCTATCAGCTGCCCCCCTGGCGATAAAGAGGCTGATTAGGAACGCTACAGTACAATCACTAAGGTGGCCATTTCCAAGACTCCATGTCGAATTTTACAATAGATCTCGAGGTCACAACCTTTTTAAGCTCCGAGGAGAATTATAGGGATCTGCGAAACTTGATAGGGATTTGGATGATTAGAAAGATTTTGATGAAATTTCGAAAATTCGACAGGTATAGATTCAAAGACAAAAGGTATATTAATAAGGTCAATATGTATGTTTTGATCGAGATATAGCTAGGATGTACAAACAATATCGAGGTCGTCTGTGTGAACTATAATTCCGATAAAGAGGGTCCCACCTACCTGGATTTTTCAACTTCTTAGACCTTTTTTTTTTTTTTTTTTTTTTTTTTTTTTTTTTCAAGGTTATTCGTAGGTAGCCAAGGGCATAAATTTTTTGTCAGAGGGAAAAAATTCAGTGCTGCATTTTCTTGTTTTCAAAACAAAGTAGCTATATTTATACCTTTGTAGGTTTGCTAAAGTTTATTTCTGTCTAGTGAATCATACGCAGATATGAAGTCTATATCCTTTTTTTTTTAACCTCATTATTCAAAGTTTATTTCCAGTGTACACTACTATAAAGTTCCAAATAATTTATTCATTAATAATTGTAAATAAAGACGCATTATCGGACATCTATTTATTGGAAATGCTACCAAATAAATAACAGCGTAATCTAAAGGTAAAATAAGAAAAACTAGTTTTGACACGATACCCCGCTGACTGGTCTAATTCATCTTCCTTTTTTTTTTTTTTTAATTCTCACTTATATGAAATTAATTCATAAAAATAAAAATTCAAGGATATTGTTCAAAATATTCACCATACGTTACAACTTTCAAGCCGAGTCAGTAATTGTAAAATAATCACAAATAATCATTCTGTTTATCTAATTTTTAATTTTAAAAATATCTGAACGTTACTAGTAACTAATGATAAAAATAACTGATTTTGAATGTTATGTAAAAGTGGTGCAGGCGATCAAAAATATTTGTAGCAACGAGAAACCCGTTCCAGTAACTGAATAACTGTTTAAGCGTGCTTCAGGTCAGAAGCAGGTATTTGAAATAATTATAATTTCTAAATCTAAAATTTTATTTCCACTTCCGCTGATGACACATGCGTGTTATCAGTAAATAATGACATTTTCATTACATTTCAACCACTACAATCTCATATTACTTACATTCAAGAATGGTGCCGAAATTGGAAAATTAAAATAAATCCCATCAAATAACCTTTACATTTCGTCGTAAACCTACGACTTCTTGTCCTACAGTATTTTCTAACAATAATCCACTGATCCCGGTTGAACGGATCCGCTACCTAGGACTTCACAAACGTCTTACTTGGAAGCCATGTACAAGACTAAAACGACAAGAAACTGCTCGTCGTTACAAACTACTTCAACATTTATTAGACAAACGTTCAAAGCTCCCGATTAATTACAAAAGAGTCATTTACATAACACCAATTAGACCTATCAGGACGTACGGAGTTAAGCTTTGGGGCTCCACTAAACCATCTAATTTATCTCGTATCCAAAATCCTCAATGCTCCTTACTTTGTGACCAATAAACTTATCCATAAAGATCTTAATGCTCCATATATTGCCGATTTAGCCTAAACCAGAAACCTATCCTTCCATAGTAAGCTTCATAACCACTCCAACCTATTAGTCTCCCAACTTGCTTCCCAATCCCTTTCCGATAATCCTCCGAGCAATCTGAAAATAAGATGGCCTGGAGACCTTTTAGTGTAGATTTTATTGAAGTGCTACTAGTGAGTATCAACACATTCACTTGATGTATATTATTTTGCACAGTTGTAAATATCAATAAATGAAAAAAAAAGTTATTTTTAAAATATTTTCATGTTTTTTCCTCAAAATAATATCATAACTTTATTATTGATAATATAAGAATTTTTATATCAACACATATATTATTTTAAAATAATATTAAAAAATAAAAACTATTAATTTACGTTTATGGGTCGATGTGGAAGCACGGATTGATTACAAAAACAGATCATTATTTATAAGTTGATACTAAATGTTATATAAATTGATTTTGACAGCACTTCATTGTGCAATGTTGTACATAACCGATTTGCAAATTACGTAATAAAATCCGATGAGAATCTACCTCAGGCATTAGAATCGATAGTGGGTCTTCCTCGGGTTAGGCTAGCGGCAAGCGGTAACACCTTAACGCCCTTGTAGGCTGACCATGTCGCCGGTAGTTTATCGATATAACAAGGACATAACACTGTCAACGTCGCATGACATATTGACGCAATTGTTAACTTTTTTTTTTTAACGTCCTTATCTTGAATTATTGACTTTTCTAGTGGGAACCTCTTCTGAGGCCACCTTGTTTTTACGAAGACCTTGGTTTTTCATATGGATCAAGAAAAGAAAGGAAATCAACTGATAACTAACCGATGGCCAGTTTCTATCGGATGACCCATACTGACGGGGCCGGAAAAAATGTTTAATGTGCTATAAAAAATAAATAACTACACATATCTCGAATTCTGTTGTTTTCGAAAATAGCAACATAAACCAAAAAAAAACCAAAAAACAAAGTATATAATTGACTCTTATTCATCGGAACGAAATTAAGCCTAAGTGTAGATCCAAGGATAAGTATCGTTATTCCGTATCGACAATTTTCGAGCTCTTAATATCGATTAATAATAATAATAATAATAAATGTTTATTTGTTAAAGAAAAATTCTTGTACACATTTTTTTTTTATATATATACATCATTAAAACAGACTTTTATCCTTGGGCCTGACATTTTAGAAGCAATCAACAAAAAAGTTTACTATTTAGTGAATGTTAATAACGAACATAAGCATAAATAAAAATATACCACATATAATAATAATGTTATTCATTGTTCAAATCTACAGCCAAGCTACCAGTAACATAAATTGATTTGAATTCCGATTATTATTTAAAACAGTATTATAATGAAATTAGAAATATATATATATATATATATCACTGAAATAATCAATGGTTTCAACTGAAAAAAATTATTTGTATGTCAGTTATATCGGAGTTTCCAACTATGAAATAAAATGAAATAATAAACTTTATTCTGGGTCTTACAGTCCCCTAAGAATAATGATAATGCACAGATACAAGAACAATTGTTTGGCCGTCAAGCACAAGCATTCCTGGGATCCACACGTCACACTACATAATTATAAAACAATTTATTTGAATTAAGCAAATTTTATAATGGATTTATAGCTCTATATAGCACTGTACCTTTGTAGCCTCTCTTAAATGGTACTCTCTAACTATCGGTCGAATTTGAAACTTCTCTGCGAACCACATATTTACCGCTTTTTACTAACAATGTAATAGAAAATATGTAAATTTTATCATTTTTGAACCTTCCTTGAGTTATGGAGATGATGTAGTTAAAATATGGTAAAGATCGGTTCAGTAGTTTTTCTGGTTATTGATCACAAACGAAAAATGGCTTGTCCTTTTATATAACAGCACAGATTATTAAGATAGTTTAATACGAATGTTGCCCAAATGGAGCTTATGACATATTTAAGAAACGATCAAATTTGGAATATAATGTACTAGTAACTATATAAGTGGCCTGAAATAGCTACTTATGTTTTAAAATAGTTTATAGCAATCATACGCCATTGTTTTTTGTTTAAGGAATAATATTAGAACAACAATCCCACACTCGAGATGAAACAAACAGTCGAGAGAGTAAAACCATTTTTTTTTCTTTTTTTTTAATAGGTGTCAATAAAACGACAATTAAGTGCGTATACTAATAATTAACCCTTTAACAGCAACTGAAATCAGGAGGAAAATTCGCGATGAAACAACGGTTGGATGGGTGAAAAATTGAAGTACGTGTCAATTTAATTTCACCAATATTGCTTTATTAAATGGAGCATAGCGTTCGTTGGAATTGGCCGTTGGAGCGACAGCAGAATTAATTAGTTAGAATTAATTCAATTGCCGAAACTATATTTAGTAAAATTTAAATGCAAGAGCAATCTTATAGAAATTAAGTGATAAATTAAATTAAAACGTTTCATGTTGTTCATTTGGGGAATTGTCAATAATCATTATCGGTCCTATTTTACATTAAAGAGAAAACCATTCTAAAGTTAGATAGTGAAAATGAAACGGCAATTCACGAAATTTCAAAACCATTTGAACTAAATTATATACACCTATAACCTCCTCCAAATATATATATATATATATATATATATATATATATATATATATATATATATATATATATATATATATATATGTGTGTGAGTTAAAAATATTATCAGATAATTAACTGTTTGAAAAAAATAAATTGATTCAAAAGTGGATGGATCAGCCCATTGCTTTTTCTTTTATTTTAAAGATTACTAAACAATTTCCCGACGATATCGGAAATAAATAATTATATCTACCGATATATAATTTATAAATGAAGATATAATTCTAAAAATAAAATCTTTTGAACACGAGTTTTAATAAATAACTTGTCATCGTTGATTGCTTTTAAGTTGATCGGGGCCCTTTGAAGTTCGCCTCATAGTTACGACGTGTACTTCGTTAATGTTTTAAACATCAAACTAAAAACTGAAGTATAAAATGAATTCTTGTTGGAAAGTAAAAATTTAAAAAAAAAAAAAATTAAGAATAAAAAAAAAACTGAGACAAATATTGGTTCTTAGTAGCAACAAATAAATTGAATTTTTCACGAATAGTGAAAATAAATTACAAATTACAAAAACTCCCAATAAATTACAAATGACTTTTTTACAAGACAGTAAATAGACCTATTTGGACATAGGGAGTTGACATTTGGGGCTCCACTAAACCATCCAAATATCTCATATTCAGTCCTTAAAATCTGAAATTCTTCGTAAAAGTTCTGAATGCTCATTATATGTTACAAACAAACTTATCCATAAAGATCTTATTGTTCCAAATGTTGTTGATAAGGCCCAAACCAGATACCTATTCTTTCATAATAAACTCCTTTCCCACTCGAATCCACTAGTCTCACACTAGATTCCTGATAATCCTTCGAGGCGTCTGAAAAGAAGATGGCCAAGAAATCTAATAGAGAACTTTTAATGAAGTGTTACTAGTGGTTGGTTCTTAATATTTTATTGACATGTCATTGTGATCATTATTCTCAAATTTACTTATATAATGTATACAGTAGTAAATATCAATAAATAGTTAATAAAAATATTTTTTTTTTTAGACTCACTGATAATAAAAAACTACAAAAATTGAAAGAGTATAGTTCCTTAGATCAATATTACATATAATATGCCTTGGTTCGATGTCCATAAAAGCTATAATCATTTCCATCATTTGCTCCACTTTATCTAATAAAAACCAGTCATTAATAAATCCACACATCTACGCCTCAGTGTGTACTTAAAATATTTACCTTTTCAGCGATCAGTTCCTGATCTTGGTTAGATACTTAACATATTTTAATCACCATGATACTGTTGCTTCATATTATTTATGGGGAGTCGGTCACGCAATACTGCATTGTGTATACCTTAAAATTCTACGTTATAATTTTTTTTCTAGAATTTTACGCAATACTTTTAAGAAAAAAAGATTTAGTGTTGTTCTTTCCTTAAAATAAGCTGCCATATTTCGGATTGCTTAAAAAAAGTTAAAGCTCTCTTCCCAATCAAGAGTTTTATTTATTTTATATTTTTTTATTCACAAATGTTTAGGACATATACGAGTACATCCTGTATGGGAAAATTAATACAGTAATATACAATAACTTGTAAAGCAACCAATTGGTCTCTCTTTAATAATTGTTTTACATGAAGATGGATTTCTTATCAGATGCCTCGAAGTGCTATTGAGAATATAATGGGAAGCAAGTTGAGTGACTGGTGGATTTGAGTGGTTATGGATTTTATGTGCTAAACAAGCAACTTATGGAACATTAAGAACTTTGTGGATAAGTTTATTTGTGACATAATAAGGAGCATTGAGGATTTTTCTAAGGATTTTGGATTGTAAGGATTGGATACGAGATGAATTGGTGGAATGGAGCCCCAGAGCTCAACTCCATACATACATATTTTTTTTTTTTTTCCTTAGACCAATTATTACAGTGTTTACACTTATCGGTATCTTAAATATTCTGAACAAAATTTTTTTTGTTAATTTTTTTAAATTTCGGCCATTATAATTTACAACTTACTATAATATGTATACGAATCACACCCTGTAAATGTAAAGATAATGACCAAAATGGCATGTCAATCGGTTGTAAAGCAACCTACCAATTGGTAGAACTTCGATAAAAGTTCTATATTAAAAGGTCCCGAGGCCATCTCCTTTCCGAGGGTAATATGGAATTGAGGTGGAAGTAGGTTAAGATACTAGAGGATTTGGATGATTATGAAAAAAATAAGTATTTTGGTTGTGCTAAATCAGTAACGCATGGTACATTTAGGTTTTTATGGATAAGTTTGTCTATAAGGGGCATTAAGAATTGTTCGAAGGATTTTGGAGTGTAAGGATTGGATGGTCTAGTAGAGCCCAAAAGCTCAACTCCGAAGGTCTAAGTAGGTCTAATTATTGTCATTTAATTGAGCCTTTTATAATTGAATGCTTTGAACTTTTGTCTAGTAAACGTTGATCTATAACACCGAGCAGTTTCTGGTCGTTTTAACATTAATTTTAACGATGAAAAAATTACAATTTTTGTTGACGAAATCCATTCTGAATACTACAAATATAGAAAGGCAATTAATAATTTGGTAAAAGAATCGTCCATGAAAATATTGTTGGCGAAAAGAAGGGAAAAACCAAAATGTAGTCCAGTCAATAAAAACATTGTGGACTGCTTGAAATATGTGATAATTTTTGACTTCATAGCTTCGTTAGGAGAAGTTAGAAGGTAAAAATACTAAAATTCCCCGCCCTTGAGGGGTGAGCTAACAGTAGGGGTAAGTTCAATTTTTTTGTTTTTTCGATTATAGCTTGGAAATGGTGGACTGTAGAAAAAATATAGTACAAATAAAAAATAAAGCTAATTAAAGTTCTCATAAAATTAACTCTATAAAAATTTATCGAAATTCTAACAGTTTTCGAAATATAGGTTATTGAAAATTAGTGATTTTCTGAGAAAAAACAAATGTTACCTCACATTTTGTCAAACATTTGCTCCTAGTACCTTCCAAGTTCGTTTCTCAAAAATAATAACGTTATAATAATAACGTTTCCAAAAAATGTTAGAATCAAAATTGTAAAGTATTAAATTTACTTTGATTTCATAATTACGTTTCTGGCATTTGAAGCAAATGTTTAAAAAAAGTTAGGTAAACCTGTTTTTTTTTTCTAAAATTATCGATTTTTAATTACGCCTATCTCGAAAACCGTTAGAATTTCGACAAATGTATATAGAATCAATTTTAGTGGAAATGTAATTAGCTTCAATTTTGATTCGAAACATATTTTTCCAGAGTCCAATGTTTTCAAGCTATAATCGAAGAACCAAAAAAATTGAACTTCTCCCCTACCCCTACCGTTTTCTCACCCCCCCCCCCCCCCACTCTCCATTTCAGCACTATACACCCCTCATTTCAGCACACATTGACTGGACTTATAGTAGAGATGAGAAACATGCGAGTGTCTCGGGGTATCAAAGACAAATCTATAGGTTCATTTGAGATCGGTCACAAATTTTATTTAACGACGAATTGAGTAATTTAAAATCCAGGCTTCAGAGGACATTCGTCCCTACTGCACAACAAATCAAACTCCCAAAAATAATCATAGATTTTTGCTTTAATAAAATTTTAATTATTCATAACATTTGAACTAATTATTACGAATAGAAGTTCTATAAATAGTTTATATCATGTTTTCAATTTTCTTATAACAAGGAGAGTAAATTAAATATTTATGGTCCGTCTGTGTTTAGATAGCAAACAGTTAAGATTGCGATAACGTGATCCAATACGATAGGATTATACCCTTCCCTCCTGTTACCGGCTCTTTCTTATTTATAAAGAATGGTTATTTTATTTTTATCATTAATTATTTTTTAGTGTTATCTATTTGTTATATATTTTTTCATGTTAAATAATAATAGGGTGTATAAAAAAAAAAAAAAAAAACATTTAATATATATATATATATATATATATATATATATATATATATATATATATATATATATATATATATATTCTTTAATTTAAAATTTAAGTTATTTCCCATCATTCATCCAGATGATTAATCTTATCCACATACCACTTTTTAGAATAGCTAAAAAAAAAATTCCTGAACCTGAAACTTCTTAAAATATAATATTTTTTCCCCTTTCAAGAAGTGGGCCAACACCGTCAAGGTTTTAAAAATTTTCCCTGGTTTGATAGGAAGTGCGCGACCGGACACTGTCCAGTTGGAACAGAACTCCATTGTGGTTAAACAAAGTTGGATGATGTAGCTACAGTTTCGAGTACATTCTAACTGTTTGTAATAGAGTACAATGTTCATCATAAGAACAAATTTCTAAAATGATTACTCCTTCGAAGTTTAAAAAAAACTAAGTAGCTTTCTAAGGACCAACAGAAATTTTTTGAAACCAACGCCGCGCTGTTCACTCTTCAAGGCAATTACCTTCCGTTTTTTTTATTTTACGAAACGCTCGGGCGGCTACACAAGACTTTTTCTGTCTTAAAATAATAAGAATTTCGTATGACACCATCATGTTGCTTTTTCAATAAAAACCTTTAAACTAACGGTTTACCAAGGCGAGGTGATTTTTGAATGTAAAAACTTCTAAATTCTGCAGTGTACTCGCATTCTAAACATTATAAGAAACAATATATTTTCAAATACGTCAAGGTGTCCTTCATTCCTTAGTACATTAAGATCTTGAAACTCCTTATGTTGCTGATATAATTCAAACCGCATACCTATTTCATAGTAAGCTCCATGACTATTCAAATCCACTAGTCTCTCAACTTGCTTCCCACTCCATTCCCGATAATCCTCCGAGGCGTCTGAAGGTGGCCTAGAGATCTTCCAGTGTAGACCTTTTATTGAAGTGCTACTGATGAGTAGTTCTTTTTAAGTTTTGACATGTTATTGTAATCGTTATCAACACATTTACTTGATACATATATATTTGCACAGTAATAAATTTAAATAAATGGATATAATATATATATATATATATACCTAGATTGTTGGTGCGAATTAAGTCACAATATTTAGTCCTTTTACCAGCAGTTGGAATACTATTTTAATTTATTTTTTTGATAAGTTTATAGATTTTTTTATATTATGATACCGTTCAACAACAAACAAATAAGATTAACTCATATCTTTGATAAGATCCTCCAAAACAAACTAAATTATCCCACGCATTTCTATGTCTACTACTGAGACAACCCATCGGCTTAGCTGTGTTTCGTTACCAAACCCAGGCTAAACAACTTCATATTTTGACTTCTTCAATTACTTGAATGCCACATTTGCAGTCGCCTGAATTCTATAGTCTGCTCATTTTTCTTCAGTCCAAAAATATGTGCAATTCTCAAAAACGATACGAAATTTATCTTTAATATAAACTGATGCGTTTTGCATCAGTCTACAGTCAGAAGTTTCAATTTCTATTCCCAGATTTTTGAAAAATAGCCTCAAATTAAGCATTTTAAATATAAAATAATTACAATTTCAAGTCTATAACTATTGATGAATACATAACCACCTTATAGTTGATTAAAAATAAAATTAATATTTACAGTTGGGTTAGAAGTAGTTTTCGAGTAGATTACTTGATGTTTTTCATTTACTTTTCATTTAAGATATTACACAGAGTTTATGACTACTTTGATTTGGAATACAAATTATTATACAATTTAAATTTATTTGTTAACACATAAAATTAAGGAGATAAACATGTAATAAGAATAAAATGATATCGTATTAAGTAATAATTTTAAGATAGCATTAGTATGTATGGGTATATTTTTTTGTAGAGACATATACAGAGGAAGTGTACTGTAAATTGATAAATGACCTGTGATTAAAGTGGAAAATATTAAAATAATTATAAATGTGGATAAACAATACTACGTAATATTTTATAAAAATGAATAGTTTATATTTAAGATTGAAGACCTAAAGATAAGACAGGGTCTTGAAACAAGTATTAAGAACTGATAATCAATTAGAGATTTACTGCCAAAATGTAGATTTAAAATTATTTAAATTTAAAAAATCAGTACCACTCATTATAACAACAATTGTATTAGTTTACACAAATCATTAAATAAATCTTGATGTTAATAGTTAATGTCTAAGGCGATTCTAATTTTCGTAACACGCAAAGTATCACTCGAAAGAAACAGAATAAAAATCCCTCTATAAATAATGGCTTTGACACGCGAGATAAAAATAACCTATGATTTTCGGCGAAATACAGGGCGATATTATTCTTATCAGACTTTTCCCCTGAATTTCGCTTTTCGTTTATAAAAGAAACCTGAAAATCATTAGCGCAAGGATTACACGACGATTCTAGAAAAAAAAAAGAATAAAAGAAACGAATGGATTACACGTAAAAAAAAAAAAAAAGAAACTAAGAAATATATTTTTAAATTATATAAATTATTCCACTGATCACCGTTCGATGGATCCAGGATTCCATCTGGACGTCTTACTTGGAATCCGCATAAAATACAAGAAGTTGATCGTCACTTTTGAGAACTATAAATAAGAATAAAAAATTCACTAGACAAAGTTCCCAATCAATTACAAAATACTTATTCACATGACAGTAACTAAACCCATTTGGACATACGTTGCTGTGCTTTGGGGCTTCTCTAAACCTTGCAATTCTTCTCCCATCCAATCCTTGCAATCCAAAATGCGATCTAACTGTTCCATAAGTTGCAGATTTGGCTTAAATTAGATACCTATCCTTGCATGACAAGCTACATGGGTATGTTGGGAGACTAGTGGATTCGAGTACCCAATCTGAAAGGGTAGCCTAGGTTAGAAAATCCCTATTATATATAACATTTATTGAAGTGCTACTAATGGGTCGTTCTTCCCAAGTAGTTGACGTGTAATCATTTTACTGCAAGTTCCTTATATATTGTATAGTTATCAATAAATAAACAAAAAAAAACAACAACTAATTACACTAATATAAGCAAGTTGCTTGATATAAAATTATGATATACTAAACAAAAAAATTATATTTATTCAAAAGCGATTCAAATTATGTCCTATGGTCTTTACTACGGGTATCTATTTTCGTAGAACTTGTTATAATGAATCTCCAAAAAAAATAGTTCGATTTGAAAAAAAAAATCTGACTATAATTCTAAATATTTATTTTCCTACCATCTGGAAAAACTAGCAAACATATAAATAACCTATTATTGGCCTAGAAACTATTCTTTACTCTTTTATGGTGCAAGTGATCCAAATTGCCAGCATTCTCAGGAAAAAAAAAAAAAAAAATTTAAACGGAACGATCCAGATTTAGGGCCATATTTCGTGTTCATTGAAAGCGATTCTACAGGGGTAGGAATGGATCGACTAGATCCGATTTCTATTGGAAAACTTTTACATGATTCCTTGCACAAAATCCACAGTAATATTATAAATAAAAATGAAATCGACAGGAATAGAATGAAATTCAAAACCAAAAGATAGCAAGCTTATTGAGGACAGATTTATGGAATCAGAAACAAACGTTTAAATTATAAGTTTTACATTAAAAAAACAGGAGTTACAAGAGACAGACTAGAATAATTTGAAAACATTCTTTAAGAACATTAAGATTAAAGAAATCGTTGAAGTTTATAAAACCATTGATATTTTAATTACGTTCAGAGGTTAACTTCTGTCTGGATATAAGACTGCTATTTTTTAGCTATTACTTCCTATTTTTATTTTTTGTAGGGACGTTACGATTCCTAATGTGACAGTCGAAAGTCTATTCCAAGCAACCAATTGATACCAGCGGCTTTGGCCATATTTTTGTGATTTAAACGTTATAAGTCCGATTTGGCCAAAACAAGATACCTATCCTTCTAATGACAAGGTATATACCCACTCGAATCCACAATTCCTCCAACTTCCTTCCCACTCCATTCCCGATAACACTCCGTGGGCGTACGAAATGAAGATGGATTAGAGACTAATGTAAAACTTTTATTGAATTGCTACTAACGATTAGTTCTTTACAAGTTATTAATATGTCATTGCAGAGATTTTACCGCACATTTCTTTATTGTATATATTGTATTTTTTTTTTTCATAGAACTTTTATTGAGTAATTATTACAATCTGCCACAAATGTGGGGAAATAAAAAAAAAAGTTATATTAAAATTTATATATTTAAAATTTTTTTTTTTTTTTAAATCAGTGGAAACCAAATACGGAACAATAAAAGTAACAAACAGATTTAAGTACCTAGGTGAGCCTATATGTAGCAAATGGTTCGGAAAAAGAAAGTATAAAGGAAAGAATAACTAAACTACAGAAACTATCTTTTGCAACCTCTAACGTTTACAACAAAAAAACCCTATCCACAAAAGCAAAAATAAGACACTACAACACAATCGTTAAACCTGTGATTTTATACGGTACAGAAACCACTTGCATTCCTAGTCTGGAAGAGCTACTAAGGATTGAACGGAGAATTCAGAGAAGGATCTATGGTTCCAAAAAGACTCAAGAAGTATACAGGCTTAGACCCAACCGGGAAATCTATAAAGATACAAAGGACATAGAAACGGAAATCCGGGTCAGAAGACTGAAATTCTATGGACATATGATAAGAATGGTCCCGGAAAGACTAAATAAACAAATATTTCAGAAAATCCGTGGATATAAAAGCTCAGGAGGATATATAAAACAGATGAAAGAAGAAACGGAAAGATTAGGTATAACGGACCAGGACTGTCAGGACATAGAAAGATAAAAAACAGACTTAAGGAATTGAAGGTTGTTGTGGGCAGGAGAAGTTTCGAAAAAGGGAGTGGCGTGGACAGAAGAAAGAAAAAAAAGACACGCAGAAATAATGAAGGAAAAATGGAAGGAAAGAAAAAACAAGAGAGGAGCCAAAAATTAATATTCGCGTGGTCTCCAAGGCCATTTCGTGAAAAAAAAGTAAATAAAAAGATAACAGAAAAGAACTTCCTATAAATAAACAATATACATATAAATACAATGAAATACTAAAATAAAAAAAATAAAACATTGAATAAATAAATAGTAATAATAAAAAATAAAACAAAATTAAATTATAAGTTAAAAACACAATCGTACTTTATTTACAATACTCACTCATCCTAGGGACCCCCAGCCAGACTCCTCCCTCCAATTATGGAGGGACAAGCAAGGCATAGAGAGGTCCCAGCTCTTCTCTCTCAGCTGCGTCACTGGTGCAAAAAAAAACTAGTTGCGGCTGAGTGAGAGCGCTATAGTACATTCACGTCGGGAATGAGCGGAGAAGCTGGCCATTGCCAGAACTCCATAATAAATAAATTTTATAAAAGATCTCAAGGCCACTGCCGTTTTAGTCTGCGAGGTGGGTTATCAGGATGTATGGAGCTGGATAGTGATTGAGCAAGAGGGTTAGGATGAAAGAAAAGGTTGCGATGGAATTTAGGAAATTTAAGGGGTATGAGATCGAGGACATATAGTATATTCAAATCGTTATGTAGGGTTTTGTTGGAAACATAGTAAATAGCATTTACTATAGTTCGGAGGATTTTGGATTGGAAGGATTGAATGCGATTGATATTCGACTTTTTTTGTTGTCCCCCACAGTTCAAGTCCATAAGTTCAAATGGGTTTAATGATGGTTTTGTATAGGACAAGTTTATTTTTAATGGAAAGATGATATGTCCTATTTAGTAGTCTATACAATTGGCTGAAGCGCCTATTAAGTTCTTGCCTTTTCAGTCGAGTATGTGGGTTCCATGTAAGTATTTTGTCTAGGTAGAAACCAAGATACCGAACTGTATCAGCTTTAGGTAGTGGAATACCATTGAAATAGATAAGAGGACTAGATTTGCGGCGAAGGGTAAAGATAACGTTGGTGCATTTAGATTCATTTACTTTGATCCGCCAGTCATTGCTCCAGTCTTTAATCAGGGATAAAAGGGATTGGAGATTATCGGATGCTATCAAGGGATTTGGATGGGATGAAAGGATTGCAGTGTCATCAGCGAATGTTTCTAGGAAAGTATCAGGAGTAGTTGGGATCTGCAGCATAAAGGATATATAGAACTGGACCGAGAACGCTACCTTGTGGAAGTATATATTGTATACAGTTGTAAATATCAAGTACATATATAATAAAAACAAATAAAGAAATTAAGAGGTAGCAGATGATCTTTTAATTATAATAAGAGGAATGCGTGAGAGCATATTGATGTTACGATTGCAAATACCTAGGACACTGCAAGGGGATAGTACCTGAAAGGATTGGACACTAATCCTAGCAAAACAACGATAGTGACATTTTTATGAAATAGAAATGCTAACAATATTTATAACAAAAATAAATGGCATTAAGTATATACAGGAATAATTGTTGTAATTAGGACAATTTACCATAACCATCTCTTCTTTAGGAAAATGACATTGAATGTAAAAATTTCATCGGAAAAAATATTGACAGCAGTTGTCTAAATACTATGGATTTCATTAACTTTAACGTACAGGGCTTGCTAACTAATTTTACCATAATTGCAATATTTTACGCAACGAGACATGACTAGTTCGCTGAGTTATTTTTTAAGTTATCATTTTCCCGGTCATGCCGCGGGTTTTACTTAATTGTAACTGGAAACTTTTAGGTAATACATCCCGTAAATTACGCTGCAGAAGGGAGCCATTCTGGATTGCCGCCCTCTTGCGTGCGGCACACATCCCCACTAACGACTTTCTTGTTAAAATAAACTTATCCATATTATTTATACCAGGCGAAATTAACAACATAAATCAGTCTCGGGTTCCTTAATTAGATGCGAAAAAAAAACAACATGACAAATGACTACTGAAAATGACCTGATGGGAGATAAACGCACTTAGCTATTCATAGGTGTTCTGTCTTTGAAATAAAGAATGTAAATCAAACAAAACTAAAATAACTTACCCGGATAAGAGAACCGGACATTTTGTCTAAAAATCCAGCTGCAAATACCGCCGTCTCCTCTCCGCAGGTCCTCTTAACTATACTTTTTGAACATTTCAAGAAGTCGAAGAGGTACCTAGAAAAAAACAACAAAGTTATATCAATATTTTCAAAATTGTTTGAATAACCATATAATTTGTTACAATTTTTAATTTCAGTAAATGATAGCTTTACAGAAAAAAAATAAATTATATTTTCTCGAGTTAATTACCTCTTATAATGGTTATTATGTTATTGCTATAATTGTATTTTATAATTTACATCTAGCTTATAGTTATTCTAATATTAGATAAATATGATCTGTCATGAGTGTTTCATTCATTCATTCATGACTTTAACTTCACTTCTTTTAGTCCAGTTACTGAGAGCTGAAATGAGGGGTGTAGATCGATGGAATACGCGATAATTTTTTACTTCATAGTTTAGTTAGAAGTAGTAAGAAGGTAAACATAATAAAAGTCCCCGCCTCTGGGAAGTGAGCTAACGGTGGTGGCAGGGGAGAAGGTACCATTTTTGAGTTTTTCGATTATATCTCGAAAACGGCGGACTCTGGACGAATGGAAATTAAGATCTTAATGTTTAAGTTTATTTGTGACAAATCTTTGAGGATTTTTCGAAGTATTTTGGATTGCGAGAATTGGATACGAGATGAATTGGATGGTTTAGTGGAGCCGTTTTAATTCCGTCTTGGTAATTTAACGGGGAAAAAGGTGTTTTTTTTTTTATTTTATTTTTTTCAGTGTGTTGAATCAAAATTTTAAATTTTCCACCACGTAAAACTATAAAAAATATTAATTTTTTTATATATATATCAATTTATTGAAATTTACAACTATACAAATATGTACATCAAGTAAATGAGCTGATAACGATTACAATGACATGTAACAACTTAAAAAGAACTACTCATCAGTAGCACTTCAATAAAATTCTACACTAGAATATCTCTAGGCCATCTTCTTTTGAGACGCTTCGGAGGATTATCGGGAATGGAGTGGGAAGCAAGTTGAGAAACTAATGGATTTGAGTGGTTATGGAGCTTACTATGAAAGGATAGGCATCTGGTTTGGGCTAACTCAGCAACATATCGAACATTAAGGTCTTTATGGATAAGCTTATTGGTGACAAAGTAAGGGGCATTTAGGATTTTTCGAAGGATTTTGGATTGTAAGGATTGGATACGAGATGAACTGGATGGTTTAGTAGAGCCCCAAAGATCAACACCGTACGTCCAAATAGGTCTAATAACAGTCATATAAATGAGTCTTTTGTAATTAATTGGGAGGTTTGATCGTTTGTCTAGTAAATGTTGAAGTAGTCTGTAACGGCGAGCAGTTTCTTGTCGCTTTAGTCTTATATTAATTTTTTTTTCTTACATTTTTTCCCCCTCTGAATTGGCGCTAGAGCTAAAATGAAGAGAAATAGGCAAATGAATATCCCCTAGATCCAATAGAATTTAACTTTAAATTGATCGACAGGCAACAGAAATATTAAAAATTTTAAAACTACAAAATTAAAAGAAAACGGGATTAAAAATATTAAAAAGTTCAAAATGATAATTATCCAGTTATATTGTAGGTATGAATTATGAAAATTCCATCTCAAATGTTTGTCCAAAAACTTAAAATAAAACCAAAAATTATAAAGCTGTGATGTAAGATTCAAATTGAATTACACAACTTTTCAAAGTGTATTGCATGGTTTATCAGAAACTTCATTCCCAAATGTCTTTAACTGTCGTGTAAATGAGTCTTTTGCATTTTATCAGAAGGTTTGAACGTTCGTCTAAATGTTTAAGGGGTCGAAAATTCAGGAATGCTAAAATAAAATAATCTACCAACCAAATAAAAATAAATTAATAAATCCAGTAATAAAAAAAATCGGTAAAGTTGAGTTTAGAAAACTAATTTCTGCATTTTTTTCTTTATACTCTCTAATATTGAGTAATATTGTTATATTTAATAATTATAAATTTTAGATCCGATTAGCAATGATGAGGTACGACATAGATTCATAGAACAATACAGAGAATGATATAGTATGGATACATCAATCTATCGGAGAGGGAAGTTGTGCGTGTGTATGTGACTATTGAGTTGAAACAAGCAGTCGAATATCGTACTTGATTGCCTGACTGCTACCAATTGCATGGAGACCGGGCGTTTCGGAACGGCCCCTCAATACTGCCAGGGTATTCCCCTTCATGAAATGTGTTTAATTTATTTCGGGATATATTCGATAATATATTTTATGTATCGGGCATGACCTCAACTGCTGCTCTCAAAATAATTGTGGTCGATTCGGATGATAGCTTGATTAGTAATACCTCTAAATAAAACCTGTACTTCAAAAATAACAGGGCCTTGGGTTCTAAATTTGTTAAGGAAACTTTTGCTGTGAAACAGTGTGTTGTGTCCTGTTAATAGTTAATATTTCATTTATTTTCTTCATATTTTTTTTTCATTATAATTTAAAAATAAAAATAAAACCTGTACCAATTACAACCCATGAAGGGTCCTGGGTTCAGTACTTAGGTAAGAATGTACTATTACTGGGCCAACGGTTGTGAAAGGAGGATATTTGGCCTCTCGCTCAACCGCTAGATTTTTCCCTAATTAAGGATACTCACTTTGTAGAGGCTGGGTGTGCCACAGGAGGGTCTCCCGACCTCAAAGTCGAGCTGCAACCGAAATAACAGAAAATAAATTTTCTGCTTTCTAATTTACTTTATTGCAATTCTTTAACTAAAAATGAAAGTTAACATTGAAAGAAAAAGATTGGAAGACGTCGATAAAAACCAGCATCTTATGATAAAGTTACAAAGCTCTGTTGAAATTGTAATTTGCAATGTTATATTGAATAGATACTAAAAAAGGAAAGTGTTATAGACAAGTTTGGACTTAACGAAAACCTGCCACTGTATAATTGCCTCGTTGATATATCTGGAGGATACAGGGAAGTTAAAAGAAAAGTGATTGTACTGATTGTAATTGCACGGTTAACTCTAGAAAGTTAAGTGATAAATGTTTATAAGGTTATTTTGGACAAATTTTCTTTATTGTATATTACTCTATTATACATGTTAATAGTTTATAGCCTCAAATTTGTAATAAAATCAAAACCAAGTTGCTATTCGTCCATCCTTTTTTATAGTATAATAACTAGCCAGACAGCAGGCTCGGAACTTCAGCGGTAGGTTTCGGTGAAGTTCAATTCTGAACCTGCGTTGCCACACGGTATATATAACTTTAAAGTTAGTTTATATGCATAATTATTAAAATTAAATTTTTACGTGTCTAAGGCATTTATAGAAGCGATAAGGCCTGGTTATATTTATTTTAAATAAACATTAATCCAACAGCATGTATGTCCAGTAATATAAATCAAGTCTCGGCACATAGTCTAATTAAATTAAGCAAAATAGGCAAAAAAACAACCTAATTTCCCCCTGCCTTGGAAAAATAATAGATCATGGAAATGTCTATTTATAATCTACTGCATTTATATCTCCTGCTTTTGAAAAGGAAAAAATAAGAAGCGTTTTTAGCATTCTGTGATATGAAGAAAGTAATGCGAAGATTACAAAAAACAGCGTCCATTGTCAATCAAATAAGCCAAAATAAATCATTACGTTTTTAAACTCGCAAAAGTAGAAGGTTAGTGGGAGGGGAAGATAGTTTTTTTATTATTTTCTTTTTTTTTTTTACACTTTTCTTGAAATAAGAATGATATAAAATGATCTTTTTCTATTATTATTTTAGTTTTTACACAATAAATTTCAAATAAGACCATTTAAAAAATATATACATTTTTTTTTAACCAAAACCTGATATTAATTTTAGATTATTCATCAATCTTAGGATTTCTATGCAATTTGAAATAAAAAAATGTCATTTTAAAACGTCTTATTTATATAATATAGGTGAGGAAAATTTTTGAACTAAAAACTGATATTATTTTCAGATTCCTCAATCTCAAAAAACATGTAGAAACTTAATTTTGTCGAAATCAAAAATAACTTTTTTTTTTACCTTTGAAATTTTGTAGGATTTTAGAAGGCAAGGAAGGGGCTGTGCTGTCAATTTCTGAAAACATGTAAATAATGTGCGCTATCTCACATATTTCGCAACTCAATATCTCAAGTTATAGCTGACCTTGCATTTTTTCATTCACATCAGTTTTTGTCCACTAAAATCGGGAGTAAATCCAATGTTATACGCATGGATAAAAAGCAGAATGTATGCTGATTCTATTGATGCTATTTCTATTGTAATCAGTTGAACACAGCAGTTGTTATGGCCGGTAGAAAATGTTGATGAAATCTCAACTTCGAAATTTTAACCTCCTCGAAAAGAGTAAAAAATCAATATTTTTTCATTTTGATAAAATTTCACATATAAGGGTTTTATGGTGCGTTTAATCGAGATTTGAGGTCAGTTGTTCATAAAAAACAGTTTCCACTGATTTACAGCGGATTTCCTTGGAATTTTGTCATTTTTTTAGTGTTTTTGAGCACCCTAAAGCCGGTTGGTGTCTTGAGCATAACGGAAGTATTTTTATATCGAATAGCATACATAACTGCAATTAAACGTGAAAGAATCATTTCGCTATCTTGACTGAGAGCTGAGAAAAAAAATAAAACGTGATTTTCATTTTTTTTTTTTTTTTTTTTTTTTTTCTCGGTTCCTAATGCCCATTGGCGGCTATAACTCTAGTTTTGCACTATTATAGGTCCCTACTACCCAAACACATATCGGCATTCAAATCTGTGAGTTACAACTGCAAACGTCCACTTGTTAGTAAATATTAGATAGACATATTCATGATCTATTGTTTTACCCAGTCAGGTTGAAATTGATTTTCTATAGAAAATTCATAACGTTAAATTTAAACATTCCTAGTAACCTAGCACATATTGTACTCAATCTTCAATATTGTACTGCTAAATACTGTGAAAATGATTAGCTTTCAAGCATTCAAATGGAACGCTCTTACGTGATTGAAAAGAAAAGAAGCTGGTTGCCGATTTTGGGCTACTTCGATTTACGTCGCTCTCTTCCAATGTTCCATAAAATGCTCATCAACTTGAATAAATTTAGATAATATTATGGAGCTCAGCGAGAAAATCGATTTCTCCCAGTATCCACCCCGTCCTATTCCAAACCCCTTTGTGAAATCCTTAATCCTCCCGACTACTCCACAAAGGAACTAATCCACAATGATCTTAAGGTCTCATATGTTTTTTCATTAAAAACTCGGTACTCAAATCCACTAACCCTGAAAAAAAAAATAGCCTCAGGACCTTATAACGAAGAACTTTTATTATGTATTATTCCGACTGGTTTCCCTGTCATAGTCGTGACTTCTGTTATTCACTAACTGTATTTTTTCCGTACATAAGTATAAGTTTCAGTTTCAATATAAAACATTCCTGTTAAAAGAATCGCAACACTCTGAAATATTTGAATTTTATAAAAACGTATTTTTTTCATAATAAAGAAAGTTCTGAAGTCTATAATATACATTCCTAAACTAGACATAAATTTTTTTTATTAAAATAAATTACGATATTTCTTCCAATAAACAAAAGAGTTACAAAAAATTACTTTTTAAACTTTTAATTTTTTACAATTTGAACTTTTAAATTTATATTTAATAAGACATACTGCCCCCTCTGGCTTGAATGACTACTTCCATTCCAAGTCCATTCCAGTACAAGCCTTGGCATACTTGTAAATAACGAAGCGAAAGATAAACATGGATTAAAGGAAGTTTGAAAAAAAAATTATCTAAAATTCCATAGTTTGTTATTAACAGGGAAAAACATTAATGTGTCTAATAATTAATGTCTCATATTTAATAAATAATATTAATATGAACCAAGTACAGATCTAGATAAAAACCAGGAAAATCTCGAGAATTATGGGTGTTGCAATACTTTTGACGGGGAGTTTATATATCTATTAAAACTTAATAATTTGAAACCATTTAGTATAATCAGATAATTTGTTTGAAAATTTATATAACATAGTAAAAGTGTCTGGGCAGAAATATTTACTTTGATTATAGTTTAGAGGTAATTACAGCACATACACATTAGAATGTTGCCAACTATTATTATTCCGTATTCAATAGAACCTCACTAATCCGACCCCTATAGGACAAAGGGGTAGGGCGGAACAGCCAAAAGGTCGGACTAACCGGAGATTTTAATAAAACACATGCTTTTCATAGTTGTTTTTTTTAATTCTTTCTTTAATAGAAATTTACAACTGTATTAGTAAACACATCTAGTAAATATGCGGTATATAACAGATATTATGACATGAATAAAACTTCTAGAGGAACTACCCATTGGTAGTACTCTAATGCTTTTTATACATAAAAGTGTATTATAATTATATTAAAAGTTATATAATAATGTTGAAAAAAAAGTAATGGAAATAGAAACCTGTGTTATTTACACCAATAGACTTATATGTTCGCATAGAAATATTTTAGGCTGCTATTTATTTATAAAAACATTGGCAGTTTTGAACTCACAACTCATTTTGAAAATAGCTCATAATGAAAACTCTCGTTGTCAAGGACGTATAGAGCAAAAACTGTAAAAAAATAAAATAAAATAAAAATAATTTCCGCCACATTTTTTAATAATTCCGAAAAAATCAAAGCCTGTATCTTAGTCCCTGTTTAAGCTATAGAGCTCATTTTCAGTTCTAGTCGAACCAAGTTTTTCTTGGTTTTTTCTTTACAAGTTTTTCTTTAGAACCAATCGTGCAGCAGATATTTTGGTGAAACATAAGAAGAGTTCGAAATATTTGACGCTACCAATTAGCAAGTGGTGGAGCTTCAAGGTCCAAAACCTGGATTTTCGTACACAAGTATACCAGTAACAAAATATCATGAAATCAACACTACCCGACCTTTTTCCTACCAAAATGTACAATTTTACAGGAAAATTAGGGAATCCGGAAAATATTGCCCCTCCCCCTTCGACTCCGAAGGGGGGTCGGTTTACTCAAAATCTAATATTTACTTGAATCATAATTTAACATTAATCACAGTCGTAAATATGAATACCTAGATTACAGAAAACTGTATAGAATAACTTTTATATAGTTAAGTATAAATAATTCTTTATATTAAAATATATAAATTACAGAAACAGGGAGATAGCAAATAGAATATATATATATATATAAGCCTACAAATAAAATGATATTGATATAATAAAATAAAAAAATATTTCTATTTTTTTTCTCTTATAGTGATTATTCAAGGAAAAAAAACAATGCGGTTTTTGCAGCCAACCTTTTAGTTTTATCAGTATTTGATTCGAGACCTAATTCGTGACTAAGATCAATTAAAAGAATTTTCGTATTAAATGAACTCGCTTTAGCAACACGATTTATATCCCGATATCGTCAGGAAATTTTTTAATAATCTAAAAAAAAAATTGATAATTTAAATTTTGATATTAAGATTAAATAACCGAGATAGCGGTATCACTAGATTTGGTATTACTTTTTATAATTATTCATTTAAAAATAATATTCTTTATCAGATACTTAAAACAAAATATGAATTCTTCATGAATATAAAATTATGAAATATAATTTTATATTAATTATATAGC
Organism: Euschistus heros; assembly: GCA_003667255.2. NCBI lineage: Eukaryota > Metazoa > Arthropoda > Insecta > Hemiptera > Pentatomidae > Euschistus > Euschistus heros. The sequence continues at coordinate 1,070,908 of RCWM02000019.1, forward strand.
TGCACTTTAAATTTTTTTTTTCTCTTTTTTTCACAATCTGCCTCACTGAATGGCTATAAGGAATATGGATATTAATGAATACATTTATGCAATATGTACCTTAAGAAATTTTAATAATTAATTCCACCATAAAGGAATAAATGGAGAAATTAATAGAGATTAATTAAATAGAGAAATCTTCTACAAATTAAGTTCCTTGTGGGAAAGAAAGATGCGAGAAAAGGAATGGCGGGGACCGAGGAAAGAAGGAAGGAGCAATCGGAAAGAATGACGAAGAGGTGTGAAGAGAGAAGGGGTATAAAATGAAGTGAAAATGATAATAATTGCGTGGTCTCTAAGGCCGTTATGTGAAAAGTAAAAACAAGTTAAAAAAAGCAAATTAAGAATCAATAACGTTCAAAGCTCCCAATTAATTACAAAAGACTAATATACATGACTGTGATAAGACCTATTTGGACGAACGGAGTTGAGCTTTGGGGCTCCACTAAACCATCCAATTCATCTCGTATCCAAACCTTACAATCCAAAATCCTTCGAAAAATCCTCAATGCGCCTTACTTTGTCTCCAATAAACTTATCCATAAAGATATTAATGTTCCATGTGTTGCTGATTTAGCCCAAACCAGATATCTATCCTTTCATAGTAAGCTCCATAACCACTCAAATCCCCTAATTTCTCAACTTGCTTCCCACACCATTCCTGATAATCCTCCGAGGCGTCTGAAAAGAAGATGGCCCAGAGACCTTCTAGTGTAGAATTTTTATTAAAGTGTTACTGATGAGTAGTTATTTTCAAGTTTTATCACGTTATTGTAATAGTCAACAGCACATTTACTTGATGTATACATTTTGAACAGTTGTAAATTTCTATAAATTGTTATAAAAAAATAAATAATAATAATAAAAGAAAAAAAAGAATCAATCATACTACATATATATACACAAACAGTTGAACTCAGAACCAAGCTTGTTCACCCTATGAAGAGTAAACTGTCATGGTGATTTGGATGGGCGACCAAACTCATGGAAGACGTTTTCCGAGTATTTAAGGCAAATACTCAAACCTCTTAGGGTACGTGGTGCACATTTTCTTTTCATACGCCTCGGAGGATTGCCAGGAATGGAATGGGAGGCGATGAGAAACGAGTGATTTGGGTGAGTATTCAGTTTATTATAAGGGAAAGGTATCTGGTTCCTGCCTAATCAGCTACATATGGGATATTAAGATCAACGTAGATCAGTTGTGACTAAATAAGGAGCATTAAGGATTTTGGATTGGAGAGATTGGATACGAGAAGAAATCGATGGTTTGGTGACTCCATATAGAATGACTTTAAGATTATATACGAATTCATTAGACGTCATCACTACCAACACGTTTGAACTGTAGTTATTTTCCAATTATAAAATTTTAATTTTTTTTATAAATGTTCTGTTATAAAATAACTGTTATAAAAAGTAAGATAATATATTCATCAAATATTATCTTTTAAATTCGTTCAAAAATTTAGAGAGAAACGAACCTATTTTTAGTCTCATTAGGCTTGTTGAAATAGTACAGCAAAAATAATGTTGTAGTCTTTTTTTTTTTCTTTTTTTTTAGGGGTATGAACATAGGCGGATAGTTAAAATATGTAATTATATTTTCTTAAACACAGTTCTGAAAGGATCTTGCTCATCAACTAACCGAGAACTAAATATTTCCTTTATAAATTATGTTATGTGAAAATGTATGTGCAAAATTTAAAAGGTAAATTCAAAAGAAAATTGGGCATATACTGAAAAAAATTAAGCTCTATACGTCATAGCCATGTCATTAAATCCACAGTTCAACACATTTACTAGATTTAATTTTTTACTGTTTTAAATGTAAGTTTATAGATTACTAGCGTACCCTCGTCGCGTCGTCACTCGCTGTCACAAATAGAAAACTTAATATTAAGATCATTTTAACTTATTAATAATTAATGATTTATATTTTTATCGACGAAAATCTTGTAGCATGCAATAGAGAATTTTAGTCTCAATATTTTCACGCATAGCAATAATATTTTACCTCCTACTACTGCACTGATTAGGTGTTAGAATATTACGTAAAAGCATAATTGGATATCAATTTTTAATTTTTAAATATGAGTAAGCAATCCAGATGAACAGAGCCTATTAAGAATATATTGCGGACAACGGACCTTATGAATGCTTACCACTAAAGGCCCATCAATCATATTTTTACACACAATATAAAAAACTAAAGGATCGAAATTTTGAATTTGGTAATAATTTTTATATGGAAGAAATAATTTTATTGATTTCTTCATCTGGTTGGAATTTCTAACCATAAAAGTATATGGCAGCGTGACAAACGTCGTTTCTGCTAGTCAGCATTAGACATTAAAATTTTTATTACTGTAAATTTTATTCTTGCTAAACCTTCCTAGAAATATGAAGATGATGCACTTAGTTAAAATTTGGTACAGATGTGTTGCCATCTGTAAACTCTATTTCAGAATGACGCTAACCACGAATCGTTCGATTTTCAAATTTCATTAGAAATCAAATGTTGCACCACATATTTAATTTTTTTTTATCATCTAACAGCCACTCAGAATCACACGAATATCATTGGTTAGACTTCTTTGGGAATCTTGATTTTCTTTCTTCCCATCTCAGTTTCATGATTATCGATTGCATTTCTTTTCTTTCTTCGGACCTCAATGTACGCCTCTATCCAGACAGTCGGCATCTAAAATTTTAAAGTTCTTTATTCCTTCTCTTATTTGCTTCGTGTATCCTCCCACGCATTTGTAGCTAAAAATTTTGTTAAAGATCTTTTTGTTCAACCTTTCCTCCTTCTTCCTTTTCATGTGCAGAACATCAGCCTTCTGATAGTTATCTCGGTTTCCAGGTCTTTGATTTCTCTGTAGATCTCTTCGTTAGATCTTCGACTGTAACCTTCCTGTGTTTTCCTGGGCCCATAGATTTTCATTAAGATCCTCCTTTCTATTCTTAGCACCTTTTCCAAGTTGGGTGGGCATGAGGTATCCACCCCATACAAAATCACATTAAATTTCCTGGTTATTCTCATTTTTCAATATTTGGCGTTTACTGTTTCTTTCTTCAAATTTATTTCAGTAGTCATGAGCTCAGTTTTTTCGTATGATATTTGCAGGCCTTCTTTTTTTGTTATTATTTGTAGGCAATTCTTCAAATTCTGCCAAAAGTACTAGATCGTCTGCAAACAACTCACTTTTATAATGTTGCTTTTGTTCCCTACCACTCCCAACTAAATGGCTCCTGAGCTATTTTTTCCCCAAAATTCAGTCATGATTTTATCTAGGACTATATTGAAAAGTATTTTAATAATTTAATTGAATATAAATAAGTTTTATTTTTAAATTCAAGTTCTTGATAAACCTGTCGGTCAATTTTCAAATTTCACTGTTATTCACATATTATGGCTTTTTTAATAACAAATTAATTGAAAATCAGTAAATTATATTATTGCTATGAGAAGGTAATGAAGTTAAAATTTGGCTCAGATTGGTTCTGAAGTTTTCGTGGTTTGTGATCACAAACGAAAAATGACTTGTACTTTCATATAATAGTATAGATAAAGAAAAATGAATGGCTTGAATTAACTTAGTGAAATTGTTAGAAGAGACACGGGTGTCTAGATTAAGTTTTTACCCACGACAGAACGCAGTTAGGCGAAAAAGTATTGTCTACTCAATTCGTTCCCAGCTGATCACGCAACAGTAAAATTTAGGGAAGAACTATACTTTGCATATTTGCGGTCTCTTCAACGACTTGGATTGAATTGTGTAGAAAATTGCTTCCAACAGACGAGGTCATTATAACTAAAACGAGAGAATTACAGATCAATGGTACCTACGGAAGTGAAAATGAATAATACATGGCTAATGAACGATTGAAGCGTTGGTATGCGTCACCCGTGTGATTCCTGAAATATTCGCGAACACGTTTTATTTGTCTTAGTTCTATATATTTAATATGTATTATTTTGAATCATAAATAAATATACTAACAAGCAAAACAATCCGCACAATTGATTTTTTTCTTATCCTCAAAACCTTTTTTATTTTTTCGGTGTTTTAATATTATACCCAGGGAACCTAAAACTTATTAGGATAATTAAAAATATTAATTAAATAAAAGCGAGCAGTATAAAAAAAAATTATGTTACAAAATTTTGAATTAATAAGATTTATTGCGGTTATAAATTAGATGGGGTATATCTATTACGAATTTATTCAAAATCAAACAATGGTTAATGTATTTTAAAGATTTATAATGGTGGTGTTTAATTCGCCAAATTTTGTTTATTGTTATTATGCATGTTTTGACAAAAATGTCTTATGGTATATAATTTTTTTTTTTTAATTTTGTTATGTTTCTTTGCCCTCAAAAATGTGGCATTTTGACACAGTCTGGATCAATTTACCAAATAGAAATTTAATCGAGAATATTTTTTGTTATATAACATCTGTCGCTAAGACCTACCGTTTAGCAGCTTTTAGGAGAACCTTCAAATCGAACTATGTCACATCAGTTCTGACTTCCAAATATTGAAGTGCCTTATAGAACCCCGCAAACCCTTCTACATAAGAAATTATTAACGACGATTCGTTTCGTTGTAGACCGAACTCTATATCCTAGCTTTCCTGAAGTAATGCGTACGAAGATAGCCTAATTTATTGTTTGGCAATCAAATGTTTTTTGAAAAAAATAATAATAAACAATAAAATAAAATAAAATTAAAAAAAAAAAAAAATAGAAGGCTCGGTTGATCGAGACTCGGTTAGTCGAATCCAGAATGTATTTATTTCAAAATTGAGATAACAATATCGGTACTTACAAATTCAATTCAAAAATCAACAAAATTGTATGTATGTGTTTTTAATTTGTTTAGAAAATCAATATTTTTTACTAATTTTTTTTTGAAAAGTATTGAAACTATTCCGTTCGAATTTTACAATGGCGATCGGTAACAAATAAACTACATTGCTCTAAATGTGCACTGTTGGCAGTACAAACATTTTTAATAAACCTTCAAGTTTGACAGCGAAAACACTAAGTGAGACGGGAAGGGGTATTCATAACCCCGGGTGGATGGCAGCAGTGCAGCGGGGAGACAGCCTTAAGTGCCCCAAATTGCCTACACTTTCCGTATCACAAAGGGCCCCTTCCACCTCAAGTCAAAGGAAATAACCTCCGCACAAATATTCGACTTCACAGATCCTTAGCAGTCAGTTAGTTGCTCATGTTGGAGAAACAGGTGAATTAAGGAACTGATTCGCCGATAGCAAAACCGGTGTGAATTATTAGGCTGTATGGAAAATAATGCAGATTTCCTTGTTGTTCATTGTGGCTTAACGTCCTTATGTAGTCTAACTAGGGCAGGAAGAACGGGTAATCCTAAAGCTTACCAACCTATTCTAGTCCGGATGAGAAGGTCAATTTGTGAGTCCACCACAATATAAATTTTAACCCACCTAATTACGATTCGAACCCACGACCTTCAGAACCGGGAGCGCTGAGAACGTAGCACCAACTCGCTCGGCTATCGCCTCCTCCCCCAAAAGTTTTCTTGTTTCCTTTACCTTCCTACTTTGTGTTATAAAATGTTCATATTTAATAAATTATTTTGACATGTACATACATTTTAGCTGGGGGGGTCTTTGGTTTTAATTGTTGTGTTTTTATCACCCTTGTCGCTAGAACCTACCGTTAAGGAGCTGTACTGGTAGAAATAAAAATATTTACGATTTGCCTAAAATTTGTCATGCTTGGGCTTTTTTGACACCCTCTACCTCTGTTGGTGGTGCTCGGATCGAAAATTTGCTGAGTTCCCTTAACATAAATTTAATAGAGAATATTTTTTGTTATATAACATATGTCACTAAGACCTACCGTTTAGGAGCTGTATTGGTTTGAATAAAAAAAGTCAAATTTTTCTTGAATTTTTTTAAGTGATGATGCTTTTTTTATATACGCTCTAGCTTTGTTGATGTTGCTCGTATCGAAAATTTGAATATACCTTTTTGATCAGGAATTTAATGAAGAATATTGTTTGTTATGTAACATTTGTCGCCAGGACCTACCGTTTAGATAATATATTGGTATGAACGAAAAAATTCACGTTTTGCAAATAATTTTTAAGTGCTGGGTCTTTTTTTGACACGCTTTACCTCTGTTGGTGTTGCTCGAATCGAAAATTTGATGACAGTTTTCAATAAGATATTAAATAGAAAAAATTTTTTCTGTCATAAATTTTATTCCTAGGAACTAATGTTTAGGAACTATGTTTTTTTGCATAAAAAAAAGTCACGTTTGAAATTCCTATTTTCTCTCAACTTTGTTTATTTCGAATTACTCTTAATTTTTAATCTATTTTAATTAATAATTTAGGTAATTTGATCCTTTTAATTAAAAAAAATAAATTGAGAAAAGCAGTGGATTTTATATAGACTCATCTATATTTTCTACCCAATCGGAAAAATTATTATTTTTTTTTTTTTTGTATGAATGCCAATATTTATTTTTCTCCTAAACAATTTTTTTTTTACTTCCTTATCATTTCACTATTTGGAAAAGATTCAGTCTTTATTCACAAGTTCGATTTTACGAGTTCAGCTGTTTCTAATAATGTGCGTGAGTTTGTGCAACGTTCAGCAATGGTTTAAAAAGTTTTAGTGGAAGAACTTAGACTTAAAGACAAGGAGATTCCTGGCTGAACTTCTGCACTGGATGGCGATATTCTGTCAGCTTTGGTGGATGAGCTTTCTAAAACTTGCACAGAAATATCGGATGACGCTGATCTCTTCAAGGAAATTGAAAGAGCTCAAGCTTAGAACGGCCACGAAAAAAAAAAACGAAAAACCTTCGTTCTAGTCTTCATCTGGCCTACCTAGTATCATTGTGTAAAGGACCTGAACCATTTTTTAAACGATAAAAATGAATTGATCAAAATTCGATAGAAATCTGAAATGGTTAATAATTAGGATTCAAAATTGTATTCAGAGGAGCCAAAATGTTGCAGAAACTTTAGATTAAACATTAAACAACCATGGAATTGTTGGATCAAAATTTTATCACACAACATACTGCACTCTTGAACAGGAGAGGACGTATCCTGTAGAATGATAGTGCCCGACCTCATACTTAGCTACAGACAGTAAATTAATTAAGGAATTAGGGTTGTGAAGTCTATCTCATCCCCCACATTCTTCAGATCTATCTATTTTTATTTTTTTTTATTTATTTATTTTTTTATATATTTTTATCATGAATATCACTACTTATTTGTCTTCAAACCTTCCGTCTTCCTTTTACTCCAATACTCTCTCATCCTCTTGGAATATTCCTCTTTCTTTTCCTTAGTCCGTTTTCCCCCTTGTCTTCCCCTCTTCTCCAGAAGAACCCTCACTTTAAAAGAAGTCGTAAACTAAAAGGTTTTTCCTCAAAACGTTCTCTACCCAAGCCAGCTTTATCAGTGATTTTTTTTTTATTCCTGATGAATGTTTCCAGATCTTCAACATTTCTGTATTTCTTCTTTGGATTTTCACCGATAATCTTGCGCTATTTTGGTTCTATCAATCCTCAGAATTTTCCTCTCCATCTTCAGGACTTTATCCAGGCTCAGAAGGCTGACTGTTACCATACCATACAATATCACTGGTCTTACTACCGTACAGTAGTGTTAGTTTTGCATTAGAGGAACGATTTTTCTGATGCTTTTGTATTTATTTCCTGTTTCCATTTCATGTGGAACAACCAAATACTCGAAACTCAGTATCTCAAATGAAACTCTATCATTCATTAACCAATGTGGCAGATAGTAATATTTCGATGTATCAAGTAGTGTTAACAATGGTATGTACTATCCAAGTATTGTTCGATAATAACCACCGATCCGTGATGTTATGTTACTAGCAAAACAATGAAATGCACGGGTCTTTAGAATTACGGTGAGCGAGATATTTTATAGCACATGACATTCCCGTACAGAAACTAGTATAATGTATTAGGGAATGAATACATCATACTGGATTATATCCACAAGCTTTGGACATTCAGAACTTCTTATTAAGGAATTTAATGATACATCAAATAAGTCCGAGTTATTGTTTTGTAACAATAATAAATGTAATGAACATATATAAGGAAACAACTGGAAGTAATAACATAAATCCCCAGGGGTTCGATGCCGATAACAGTTGTTTCCCACACACACTTTCCTGTTTACATCACTCGCACGTTATCCGTTGTCAGTCGCTGATCATTTTTTAACCATCCTAATGAACTGAAAAGCTGACTTAGATCATCGCAAATCTATCTAAAGGTTTAAAAGGTTATGGAGTTTACTATGAACGGCGAGGTATCTGGTTGGGCCAAATCAGCAACATATATTAAGATTTTTATGGATAAGGTTGTTTATGACAAAGTAAGAAGAATTGAGAATTTTTTTAATTTAAGGATTTTAAGAATTGGATACGGGACGAATTGGATGGTTTAGTGGAGCCCTATAGCTAAATAGGTCTGATTTCCGTCAGGTAAATGAATCTTTTCTGAATGATTGGAAGGTTAAAACGTTCGTCTACTAAAGTTGAAAACGACCATTAATGTTTTTGGTCGTTTTAGTCTTTTATCTGGAATTCCGGAATTAAGAAAAAATAAGAATATAAATTGGAGTAGTATATATGCATATAAAATAGAATCATTGGAATAGCTTTCCACAAAACGTTAAAAATCGATAGTGACACTGTAGTGGAGAAAAAATAGAAACAATGTATATTGTAAGACTGCTAAATATCAAAGTAACAACGCTACAATTCCTCCCCCCTTACAGAAGACAAGACTCCTGACTTGTCATCCCGGGATATACCTGTCTGGCGGCCTTCTCACCCGCTCAGGATAGCGACGAGCATCAGCGTGCGCTTCGGGTTCTTCCGGCGTCCCATCTTCTCTAACCTCGAGTGCACCTTCCTCTTCTGCGTCCTCGTAGTCTTCTGAATCTTCCGCTCCAACGTCCTCGTCTTCTTCCTCATCCTCCTGCGGAAGCTGAAATTCCGGGTGGAATTGGATCGGAACACCGCATAAACTGAGTCCCCCTGGCTCGAAGACGTAGTTGTTCGCTCTATCGTCTCTGACCCTATCAGTCTGCGATTCTTCATCAGGTGTGTCTATCCTCTCTAAAGTCCCCGAGATCTCCAGGTCTACTGCTGACACTTTCTTCAGCCGGTCAATATGAAAGGTGTCCGTGACACCTGGCCGAATCTCCACTACATAATTAACAGGGCCTTGCCTAGATAATATCTTGTAAGGACCATTCCACGGTTTCCAAAATTTCCTATTACCTACGGGGGGTACTTCGTTTCGCAGAAACACGCTGTCTCCTGCTGCTAGCTCCCGACGCTTTCTGTATTTATTTTTCTTTGTCCTGTTACGCGATTCGGCTGCCCAGGAATTTTCGAATGCCATACCGTGTACTTCCTTCAGCTTACATAATAAGCTCTCCAGATAGGTACCCCCGTGTTCGATTCCTCGTGACGTGGATTGGAGATAAAATCAAATGGGATCTCTACGTTTCGTCCGAACGTCATGAAATTTGGAGAGAATCCCGTTGCTGTGTGCTCTGCCGATCTGTAAGCTGCCAAAGCAAAAGGTAACATCTCATCCCAATTAGAGCCAGATCTATTGACGTATTGTGTCATATTCGTAATTAATGTTTTGTGCAGTCTCTCAATCCTCCCGTTGGCTTGTGGTCTATATGCGGTGGTTTGTATTTTGTGGATACCCAAACGTTTGCAGACATGTAAAAACATAGAAGATACAAAATTCGTTCCTCTATCCGTCAGGAGTATTTCTGGTGCACCATGACGAGTTATGTAGCGCTCTGTTAAAATCTTGGCTATAGTCTGGCTCGAAATTTCGCTTATAGCCTCAGCTTCCGCGTACCGAGTAAAATGGTCCACAAAACTAAGAATATATCTTTTTCCACTACGAGTTAAGGGCAAGGGACCGACCACATCCATGGCTACAATCTCACCAGGTCTTGAGGATAAATATGGCTCCTCAATTGGTGCTTTTGCTGGGTTTTTCAATGTCGCACACTTCAGACAATTTCGCACATGTTTCGTGACATCTTCTCGTAGCGTTTTCCAGTAAAATTGCTCCTCTGCCCTACAAATACTACGGTTTATTCCGCAGTGACCAGCAAATGGATGGTCGTGTACTCTCCTCAGCACCCGTGCTACAAGTTCTTTAGGCACAACCAAACGCCACTTTTTACCATCCACTTTATACATCAATCCATCCGCATCTTCCTTATACTCATCAGGGTTAGTAATTTTCAACTTCATGAGATTATCGTCTTCATCTTGTACCCTCCTTACAATTTCCCTTGTGAGATCTACGCATCCTCGGTTCTGATCACACACATCGTACGGCACGACTGAGGGCATCAGCGTTCAAGTTTGACTTACCCGGTTTGTACTCGATGGTATAGGAAAACTCAGCCAGTTTCATCTGCCAACGCGCGAGTCTTGAAGACGGGTCCCTTACATCAAGTGACCATTTTAATGGCGCATGATCAGTTATTACTCTGAAGGGCCTACCGTATAGGTAACATCGAAAGTACCCTGTTGCCCAAACGACGGCTAGAAGCTCCCTTTCTACAGTCGAGTACCGAGTTTCAGCCTCCGTGAGCTGTCTGGAGGCGAAGGCTACAGGATGCTCTTGGCCATTAAGTACTTGGGAGAGTACGGCCCCCAAAGCAACACCCGAAGCATCCGTCGTAAGAATAAATGGCTCATGGAAGTTAGGATATACTAACACTGGCTCATTCTCTAGTGCCATCTTAAGCTTCTGAAATGCTTCTTGTCGAGCAGGGGTCCATTCAAAATGCACTTCACTCTTTGTAAGTTCTGTTAGGGGTTTTGCGACACCTGCGAAATTTCTGATAAATCTACGATAGTAACCGGCTAACCCCAAAAACGCACGGATTTCTTTCACGTTCTTTGGCATGGGATAATCTCTTATCGCTAAAATCTTTTGAGGATCTGGTTTTACTCCTGAACGCGTAACAAGGTGTCCCAGATAAATTACTTCTTCCCTCAGGAAAGTGCATTTCGCAAGATTTATTTTCATCCCTGCTTCTACTAATCTCCGAAGTACCTCCTCCAGTCGAGCTAAATGTTGTTCGAGGCTTTCCCCAAATATTACCACATCATCCAAGTATACGAAGCAAAGGATGCCGATAATTCCCGCCAGTACCCTGTCCATAAACTTTTGGAACGTTGCTGGGCTCCGCATAACCCGAACGCCATTCTGACATACTCATAGTGTCCATCAGGTGTAGTGAAAGCCTTTTTTTCGCGATCATCTTTCTTTATAGGTATCTGATGGTATCCGCTCTCCAGGTCTAGAGTCGTGAACCACTTAGACTGTCCAAGCCTGTCCAATGTCTCAGTTATATTTGGCAAGGGGTAACTGTCGGCTCTCGTGATAGAGTTGAGGGCTCTGAAATCGGTACAGAACCTGTACTTGGGAGGGTCGCCTGGAGACGATTTCTTCTTGACCAGTACCACCGGAGCTGCCCATGGAGAGGATGACGGGACTATCACTCCTTTCTTCAGCATCTCGTCGATCTGTTTCTTTACTTCCCCTCGTAGATGGTATGGTATCCGGTAAGGGCGTTTTGCAATTGGATTTGCGGTTCCTGTGGGGATGGCATGTTCGACTTCCCCCGCACAATGAAGCCCCCCGTCCTCCGTGTCCCTCATCAGCCTATCGTACTTCCATAACAGGTCCGCGACCTTGCTCTTTACGTCCTCGGGTAAATGACTGAGCTTAGCCTCGATATTTCCGATTAGTTTTTCTTTACTTACTTCTTTGTTCACAAAGCTCTGGAATTCGTATGATCCGATTCATAATGCACAGGGTAGGCCTGACCGACTACCGTTCGTTTGCTTAAGAAGGCAGTAGAGCTACTCATATTAACTGCTTTAACCCATACGTTTCTATTACGGTTCGTAGTTACCGTCCTGGCTATCCTAACCCCATCGCTACGGACCTCGACTGGCTCAACGAGAAGTTCTTCTCTTCCAACTACATTTATCCGACAGGGTATCAGCGATTCGCTCCAAGCTGGAATGGAGACTCCCTTACAGACCTTCACCTCCCCGACATTCCGAGCACAGGCCCTCAATTCTGTGCTCCTTCCCGCGGAAACCCCGAATACAGACCCACATGAGTCTCCTCCCGAAGTGAAATTCACCCGATCTCCTGCTCGAAAGGGAATTCCACCTATTGAGGTTTCAGTCAGGCACACATAGTCACCAATCCCTTCAGCTAGGTTATCATTATCTCCCACCACAAGACCCACCGTCACTTGGCCAGTTCTTGTGTCCACGAGTGCACTCATTTTCTTCAATACATCCATGCCTAAGATGCCATCTATATCAGTCAAATTCACATCAGCAACCCAGACACAATGAACCACCTGAACTTTATCAATGACCAATGAAAGATTCTGAACGCCCTTAATGCTATGCCTTTCCCCAGTTACACCAGTAATCGTTGCGGGTGAACTTCTGTCCAACTCAACACCATTAATTGGCTCTTTTAATAGCGTCACGTCCGCCCCTGTATCTACTAGCATTGTTTTCCTGATACCGTTAAACATAACCTCTAAATATACCCTCTTATTTTCTCTAGCTCTTCCCATGGCTATTCCTACCATCCCCCCTTTTTCTCGGGCACTCAGATCGGGGGTTAGTTGAGGCCCTGAGATAGCTCCCTTTCGCTTCACACTCAGAACCCTTTACCAGATTATTATAAATTGGCAATTACTGAGGCTCGAAGATGTCGAAGCTCAACCAGCATCAGCCATTGTATGCCTGCCTTTGTTAAATTCAAAACAGCTTTCAATTCTATATCTCAAAACGAACTCTTAAATTATTTATTTAGAGAACTAAAATTATTCCAAACAAAACGGATAATCTTTTCCCTTCGTTGTAAAAATACTGCCTCTTGCCTTACTGTTTCCTATAATCACATTCCATAAATCCCTGTTGAGCAGATTTGCTACCTAGGATTCCATCTGGACAAACGACATACGTGGAGTCTAAGCAAGACTAAAACGATAAGAAACGTTCGGTCGTTTTCGGGTTCATCTACTATTTACTAAGCAAACGTTCAAACCTCTCTTATTTACATAGCAGTAGTTAGTCCTCTGAGGCTCTACTAAACCATTCAATTCGTCTCGTATTCAATCCTTACAATCCAAAACCCTTTGAAAAATCCTGAATGCTCCCTACTTTGTTACAAATAAACTTATCCATAAAGATCTTCATGTCTCTAATGTTGTTGATTTAGCCTAAAGCGGATACATATCCTTTCATTGTTAACTACGAAAGTCTCTCAACTTCCCATTCTATTCCCGATAATCTTCTTAGGCGTCTGAGAAGAAGGTGGCCTCGGGAACTTCTAATTATTTATTTTAAGAGATTCGTAGACATTTTACACGACAGGGACTTAAGGAGTGAATGGTAACAAACTGAAGATCCTAGCAGAAATTCTAAGCTCAACTGGAAAGTTAGCCTCGCGGCGATACAAGTTTCCCAAACTTATAATTGGTCATTACTCTTCAAGTCGGGGCGTTTCTTTTCATAGCGACATACACGGACATCTACCAATTATGACGACGTTTAAGAAAACGTGGTGTCTTGGAATTAGCCTCAGTAATAGTCATTAATTGAGTACTGCTTCGAGAGACCTAATTTGTATCAAACGTTTGTTTCTAAAGATATCTGATTGCGCTCATTCTTATTTTAAATTTAAACATCAATTAATGATACAGCAGTAGAATGGATAAGACAGGTCCCTGTTGGTACAGTATTTTCTGTAACAGGCACTCGATAAATATTTTATAACTTTTTTTTTAATCACAATACATTTTTCATTAATCTTAATCTCTTTTTAATCCCGACTCATCCTTTGGGAGGCATGCACAGTCCTCACCACTTACGCTGAATCCTAAACTTTCCAATCTCATATCATCAACCTTCAAGAATGGTTTCAAACTTAGAGAACTAAAATTATTCCAAACAAAACGGATAATCTTTTCCCTTCGTTGTAAAAATACTGCCTCTTGCCTTACTGTTTCCTATAATCACATTCCATAAATCCCTGTTGAGCAGATTTGCTACCTAGGATTCCATCTGGACAAACGACATACGTGGAGTCTAAGCAAGACTAAAACGATAAGAAACGTTCGGTCGTTTTCGGGTTCATCTACTATTTACTAAGCAAACGTTCAGACCTCTCTTATTTACATAGCAGTAGTTAGTCCTCTGGGGCTCTACTAAACCATTCAATTCGTCTTGTATTCAATCCTTACAATCCAAAAACCTTTGAAAAATCCTGAATGCTCCCTACTTTGTTACAAATAAACTTATCCATAAAGATCTTCATGTCTCTAATGTTGTTGATTTAGCCTAAAGCGGATACATATCCTTTCATTGTTAACTACGAAAGTCTCTCAACTTCCCATTCTATTCCCGATAATCTTCTTAGGCGTCTGAGAAGAAGGTGGCCTCGGGAACTTCTAATATAGAACTTTCCCTTCACAAGCAATTTACATGGCATATTGAGTATTATTGTCATATACTGTCATTACTGGATGTATTGTACTTTAAAAAAATATTATTTTTTTCCAGTACTAAATGATGTATTTGTTTGAAGATCTAAGTTCGATAAAATATCTTATCAAAACTAAATATATCTAAAAATTACTCCATTGTTACATTAATTTTGCAATTTGCAATATAATCATTCTGGTTCCAAATTAACTGATAGAAGTTATACAAATGCCATCTTAATCAGAGAGGGAACGCTAGGTTTCAAATCAGTCAAGTTTTTAATCAAGTAACTGACTAACTTCTTTACCTCCTTCATTTCAATATATATATATATATATATATTTATATATATATATATATATATATATATATATTTTTTTTTTTTTTTTTTTTTTAATGCCGTAAAAATAGCCAAAAGGAAATTTTATATGTATCTTTTAAAAGTTGAAAGCATAATTTATTTGATTAAAATAATAAAAAAAAACTTACAAGCAGATTTTCATCACACCCTCGGAAGACTCTTGAGCCTTCATGTCGTGATTTTGAGACAGATCTTGAAGTTGCTGCTGGTATTTCAAGACGCATACTTCGTAATCTGATGTTAACTTATTCATACAAGGGGCATGCCTCAGAAATTCTGTAAACAGATAATGCACAATCATATATTAAAAATATGATTATTACGTGAAATGTCATTTATATGAATAATAAAACAGCAAAACCGCAAAAGATTTTACTTATGCAGATGCATGCATAATGCTGTTACCATACAAATTGAGTTATATGCATTTAGAGTGAGAACTTTTAAAATTTATTTATACATTTCATTGTTTTAAATAATAATTTAAAGGAAGAGATATTGTCATTTTCATGAGGGCTTGACACTTGATGACATTAGACTTTCAAAGAGACATCCTCGGCGAGGTAAACCGGTCGACAGTTAGCTACGTTCTTATGTCGATTTAGATATATTTTGGTAAGGTTATTACGGCGGATGGCCTGTTTGAAAAGTTCCTTAATTCGGTCGTAATAATGACTAATAACTAATAATAATTTCAGTCATAATAACAATATTGTAATTAAATGTGAAACTATGAAAAAGAATTGAGGTAAATAGGTTGTAAAACAGCCAGTAAAGCCCCAAAAATCAACCTCATGTTCCAAATGTATCTAATTCAAGCCATGTATAATAATTAAAGTAAATTTTGAAATGAACTCCCTGTCAAAAGTATCGCAACTTTGAAATATTTGAATTTTATAAAAAAAGTATTTTTTTTTTCATAATAAAGAAAAGTTCTGAAGTCTATAATAAACATTCCTAAACTAGGCATAAACATTTTTATCAAAATAAATTACAATATTTCTTCCAATAAACAAAAAAGTTAGAAAACTTACTTTTTAAAATTTTCATTTTAATATTTAATCAGACATATGGCCCCCGTGGCTTGAATGACTGCTTCCACTAGTCTTGGCATACTTGTAAATAACGAAAAGAATGATAAACATGGACTGAAGGAAATGAGTGAAAAAAATAATCTAAAATTCCATCGTTTGTTATTAACTGAGAAAAACATTGATGTGCCCAACCCTTAATGTCTCACGTTTAATAAATAATAACTACATGAATATAAACCAAGTATGGATCAAGGTAAAAACCAGGAAAATCTTTAGTTTAGTTTAAATAATAAAGTTTTTAACAACGGTTTTAGTTTAAAATTAAGTATGAAAATAATAATAATATTTAAAATGGAAAAAAAATCTTGATTCTGGGACACATTGTCCCCTAAGAATAACGCAAATGTGGTGTAACATGGCACAATACTTATCGACTTAAGGCAGTTACAGTAAAACACTTATTTTTTTTTTTTAAATCGAGGAAGTTCATAAGAAGTTCGACATTTTCTTATTTCTAATCCCCTAATGTGGTTTACTAGAATTTAGCAACATAACTTTTAACTTATATTTAGTGTTTTAAATAATAAAATGTTGTTATTTCTAGTTCCTAAGTAAAGTTAATCAGAAGTTAACAACATTATTTATAATATTGCTTATGTTTTCCATCCGTGGAGCAGTGGTTGGTTCATTGTAAAATAATCTATTTTACAACCTAAATAAGAACACAATTATTTCAAATGTATAAAATTGAATAGCAATCCAGCAATCCGAACGAGTAGATAGAACTATTTTTTTTATTTTACATGTTACAGATATATTAATATATTTTATTGGCTGTTTTCAAATGAATACAAATATAATAAACAAACATATAAATGATTAATTAGAAGGAAAATTTAGAAGTTGTTAGTGAAACTAATGAAAACGTTAATGGACATTTCAACCCGTGCATTAAATGGGCCATAACGATGTAAATTGGTAGGAGATTCTTTTTCTCAAGCAAAAAAATGTTCGAAGAAATCAAAAAAATAATCATTTCAAGCTATTTTAAAACCTTTAAAAACATTTAATTTTAAAAATGCCTTTACTTTTTATTTTTTATTATATATATATTTGTATGTATTTTAATTGATATTTGGACTTATTAAATATTTTAATATGTACTATTTATATATCTTATACATTACGCACATTAAAAACAACGTTTATTATGATTTTGGTTTATTTCTTATATTGCTAGAAGGTTTTCGGATAAGCGAAAAATTCGAATTATTCTTCCTTAATCTCAATAATTCGAATTATAAATTTATCTTCTCATTAATCATTTATATATTTCTTTATTATTTTTTTATTCATTTGAAAACAGCCAATAAAATTGATTTTTAAAAAAATAACTAGTAATAATTAGTTCGGATTACTGACATTCCACTTTACTTAGATATCAGTATTATGAGATAAACAATTTAATTCCCACATATTATCAGCAATTTATTGTAGGAAAAGTAACTATCCCAAAATCTTTCTACTAAATTTATTTCTTGTTGGTGAAGTTTCGTCCAGCCCTAGAAAATAATCGATTTATTGTCATTGAAGTGGTGACAAATTTCCTAGACAACTTACATAAAATTGTAAAAGTGGCTTAAAAACATTAGGCATCAAAAACGTTCCCTTAGTCAAAACCACTTTTCTAAGGTTTCGTTACTTATTTTTATAAATATATGTAATTGTATTTTGTATTTTTATAATATAGAGAAAACGATATAAATTAAGGTACGTATCGACTTATCGATATATAGTAAGGAAAAATATTTATATGATAATTTCGGGTTATCGAAAGAAAACTGTATATATTGTGATATAGAGTGATATACGATACCCATCCCTAATGAATGGCAGAAATATCCTATTTGTTTGTTAATTAATTACATCTGATGAAATAGTCTTTTTTAAAAATAAAAATTGACTTTCTTCGGCATCATTGGATCAACCGTCCAAACCGTTATATTCTGGGTCCGACCGGTCCGGTTAAGAGAAAGGTTCTTCCCAAAGCGTACCTTCCAGGAAACCCGTGAACTACCAAACGCTGGAACGGCCTTGAAAATACCAGGGGCTTCTTATAGTCCAAAGACCTTTTCTGGCTGATTTGTAGCCATTATTCAAATAATTTTAATGCCTAGTCATTAGCGTTATCTTAAATACGAACCGGCACGAATGCGTTCCGTCCCAGGAGCACACTCCCGATCTTAGCGTGCCCATTTATTGAATTATGTTAATACGAAATCCAAGATGTGAGATTAATTTAAAATTAGCCGATCGCAGCCGAGATGCAGGGTTAGGGATTTTTTCAGAAATTCGTGTCAACTGTCGTAAATCGTGTATTTTATTTTATAAAATGTTGTGTAATTTTTTTTAGTTTCATTCATATTCAAATGAATGAAGAAAAAAATCCTTAAAACCTGTGCAGAAACACGTCATTATGGTATTTTTATGACTGATAATCCTGCCTAAAGCGTCATTCGTAATATTTTAAAAACATTAGTCCAGTTGCTTAATTTTTTTTTTTTTTAATTTATCTATTGAAATCGACAGTAAATTGAAAAAAAAAAAACCACTTCAATAATAGTTCTATACTAGAACGTCCCGAGGCTATCTTCCTTTCAGACGGGTTGTCAGGAATAGAATAGAAAACAATTTTGAGACTAGTGGATTTGAACGGCAATGGAGTTTACTATGAAAGGTTAGCTATCAGGTTTGGGCTAAATCAGCAACAAATAGAACATTAAGTTCTTTATAGATAAGTTTATTTGCGACAAAGTTACGAGCATTGAGACTTTTTGGAAGGATTTTGTATTGCAAGGATTAGTATAAATTAGATGGTTTAGTGGAGCCCCAGATCTTAATTCCGTCTTAGTGATTAACAGGGAATAAGGTTTTTTATTTTATTTTTATTATTATTTTTTTTTATTATTATTCGCTATTCCAATATTGCTTATGGTATGGCATAGTATGCTTATATAGAAAAATCAAAGAGAAGAGCGGCTAAAAATTATACTCTGATAAATAGTTGTTTAAATTTATTTTCAACTATCTTGTCATGATGGTTTTCTGAGCTAATAAGTAACTACAATGTTTGTGAATGAGTGCTTCGAGTGATTGTGTTTTTAAATATATGTTTAATTTTTTGTTAGACCGCGTTGCATTAATATTTAGATTATTTTTATAGCTTTAATTGTTCATTAAGCCATTTTTAAATAATTAAAAAGGATTATTTTGTCACATGACCATAACTAGCCTTGGTTAAGTGGTATTTTTAGCTATTCGTAAACAATTATAAAAATTTCTTTGAAAGGAAGCTTCAGTATTTGTCAAATTTACATTCAATAGAATCAAATTTTATGAATCTAAATATGTAACCAATGATGTCATATTACAAACTGTGTCTACGAAATTCCCTTTTAAATCGACAAGTTCTCTTAACTATGAACCTTAATATTCGGTGACTATCACTTTTTATTATTATTATTATTATTTTTTGTAATTTAATGTTTTATAATAATTCATTACTAATAATTAAAAAAAAATTAACTGTTTGAACTACCATAGTGCCTAGTTTAGAGTCTATTACTAATAATAAAGAAAAACTTGAGGAATGACATTCGTACATAGACGTATCGGCCAGAATAAGAATAAGAATCGCCATTAAGGAAGTAACCAAATCTTCTAAGGTAATTGATTTAACAAACATTATATGGATTACTATTATTATTAAATTATTTTATGTCTTTATCCTATTAGACCTATTTAGACATACGGAGATGAGCTTTGGGGCTCCACTAAACCTTCCAATTCTTCTTGCATCTTAACCTTGCCATCCAAAACCATTCGAAAAATCATTAATGCTCCTTACTTTGTCATAAACAAACTTATGCTTCTGTAGCCCAAGCCTATCCTTCCATAGTATACTCCATACCCAATCGAATCCACTAAACTCTCAACACTCAATTCCCAATAATCCTCTGAGGATAAAAATAAGATGGCCAAGAGACCTTCTATGTATGAGTTCTATTTAAAAAAAGTTATACTACTGAGTTTTATAATTTAAATAAAAACATCGGTGGCTCCACTAAACCGTACCCAAATCTTGCAATTCAAAATCCTTTAAAAATCCTAAGTGTTCCCTACTCTGACGTAAATAATAATAATTAATGTTCAATAAGCTGCTGATTTAGCCTAAACCAGATATCTTTTCATTGCAAACGCCATAACCATTCAAAGCCACTAGTATCTCAACATGCTTCCCATTTTATTCCCGACAACCCTCCGAGACGTCTGAAAAGAAGATGGCTTCGGGCCCTTCTCATATGGAACTTTTATTGAAGTGCTTTTACCACATTTGCTAGATGAATATAGATGTTTTGTTTTATTTATATACAGTTGTGAATTTCAATAAATGAATAACAAAAAAAAAATAAAAATAGTGAACAACAAACAAATTATACTTTAAGAGTAATGATAACCATTATCAGTTCCCCCTATAAACCAATAACAAAAAAATAATAATTAGTTTATGAAATGAAAAATAATAAAAGTGGAGAAGTATCTGAATATTAAACCAAACAAGATGACCTAATAATTAAAAAAAAATTATACCATCTTATGCCACAGATGAAAAATACTACACTTCAGGTATGCTGGAAAGTGTTTAATAAAAGTTTATTCAGAAATACTTCCCCAAGGCAGGAGGGAAGCGGTGTTGCCAACATCAGATTCCGACACGGCTAAAGTTGAAGAGTGGTTTTCTGAGTTCTACCTATCTGTCAATATGAATCAAAACTTTCGCTTCTTTATAACTCTGGAAGAAATAATCAGATCTTAATCGCCTTCGGTCCAGTATTGAAAATAAGGCAACCTTTAGTAATCTCACAGTCAAGTTCTTCTGTATTTGTTGGTATAGGAAGTTAAAAGAAACTTCACCAACTGTTTATTTCCTAAGTTTCTTATAGGTGAATATGAACAATCTAAAGCGTTTTGAAAAGTGCAAAAAATATTTACTAAAATATGCCAACCAAGTACATTTATTTAAAAAAAAAAAAAACATCAACATAAGAAATAACTAGTAAAAAGTGAACATAAAATTTTTCAATATTTTCATTTTTGTAAAGTTTTTTTTTTTTATTTATAACCAAAAAAATATTATGTCTATTTGTATATGTTAAAATGTTGAATTATCGAACTGTAAGAAAATTAAAGTCGTATAAATTAAAAGCATTATTAATTCATCGTTTCAGATATAATATATTGATATTATTATTTTTTTTTATATACATTTATAGAAATTTACAACTGTACAAAATATATACATTAAGTAAATGTATTGACAAAGATTTCAATAACATGTTAAAACTTGAAAAGAACTACTCGTCAGTAGCACTTTATTAAAAATTCTACACTTGAAGGTCTCTAGGCCATCTTCGTTTCAGACGTCTCGGAGGATTATCAGGAATGGAGTGGGAAGCAAGTTGAGAAACTAACGGATTTGAGTGGTTATGAAGCTTACTAAGAAAGGATAGGTGTCTGGTGTGGGCTAAATAAACCACATATGGAGCATTAATATCTTTATGGATAAGTTTATTGGTGATAAAGTAACGGGGTGAAGTTGAAATATATAGAAATAAACATAGAAAAAAAACAACTATAAAAACTAATAATGTCCTGCTAAATTTTCCACTCTGACGTAATATTCTCCGAACGAACAAGAGGATGATGTATAAGAAAAAAAAGGAAAAGATAATTTTATCAATGGATGAGCATATAGGCTTCTGAAGGAGCATATAAAAAATAGAAGAGAAAGTGAAAAAAAAAATTCTAGAAGTAACATTAATTAAACTACAAATAAGATTTAAAATATTTAAATCTTGGTCACTTTTCTGTTATCGTCACGTCTATAAAAAAATGTATACAAAATATATACATCAAGTAAATGTGTAGTTAACTATTACAATAACGCGAGAAAACTTGAAAAGAACTACTTATCAGTAGCACTTCAATAAAAATTCTACACTAGAAGGTCTCTATAGGTCATGTTCTTTTCAGACGCCTCGGAGGATTATCGGAAATTGTGTGGGAACCAAGTTGAGAAATTAGGGGATTTGAGTGGTTATGGAGCTTACTATGAAAGGATAGATATCTGGTTTGGGCTAAATCTGCAACATATGGAACATTAACATCTTTATGGATAAGTTTATTGGTGACAAAGTAAGGTGCATTGAGGATTTTTCGAAGGATTTTGGATTGTAAGGATTGGATACGAGATGAATTGGATGGTTTAGTGGAGCCCAAAAGCTCAACTCCGTACGTCCAAATAGGTCTAACACAGTCATGTATATGAGTCTTTTGTAATTAATTGGGAGCTTTGAATGTTTGTCTAGTAAATGTTGAAGTAGTCTGTAACAATATATTGATATAAATTTAATTTTATTTGACATAGATTAAGTTCTTCTTAAATGTGTGTGTGTTTTATTCTCTGAGATTGCAAACTAAATATTGGAGGTGAGAAAAAATATATTTCAAACTATGGTGTATAGAAATGAGAGTCCCTTTACATATAATAATCCTGTTGATAGGAAATTGTGCTCTCGAAACATATAGCATTAATAATTAAATAAATAATTAATGAAAGAGAAATATCTTGAATGAATAACTATTAGTTAAGTATACTATTATAAATTTAAATATTGTTTAGATTTATCCTATAACCATGTATCGATGGATAGTATGAACGCATTTGAACGCAACCTAATTCAAGTTAAAAACAATTCTTAATAGATTAATTAAATTTATTTAACTTATGATTCTATAATTTATGAACTGTTTGTAGATTAGGTTTTGTTGTTAAAAATCTTCTGATTGTACACACCGGAGTTGAATCACATGTACAGGATATTAATACCTAAGTATGTTTTTGTTTTATTCAAAATTCAGAAATTTGGGAATAAAAATGCCCTTTTCATAGAATTGATACGCCGTAAAAGGTCAAATCTATAAATAAATAAATAACTAAATAAAAAATAATAATGGCGAATGAAAAGAAAGCAAAAGACGTAAACAGGTGAAGGACAACCACTGTAGCGGTCGGGCTCAGTCCAACCATTTGTTGTTTGTGTTGCACTGATACTTCGGTTTATTCAATGGTTAGTTTATTACAAATATCCAATATCTAATTATTGATAAAATGATAAAATTGTTATGTTATTTATTAGTGTGTTTTTCATATTGCGTTTGTCATTTTAAATATTTATTTTTTAAACTGTAATTTTAAAACTTGAAACATATTTCAAGTATCTGCTCGTCGTTTTCGACTTCTTCAACATTTACTAGACAAACTTTCAAAACTACCGATTTATTACAAAAGACTCATTTACATGAAAGTCATCAGACTTATTTGGACATATGGAGCTGAGCTTTGGGGCTCCACTAAACCATCTAACTTGTCACGTAAATAAAACGAAAGAAGCAGTTAAACAATCATCCGAATCTGGCATTCAAATTATCCATAAAGATCTGAATGTTCCATATGTTGTTGATTTAGCCCAAACCAGATATCTATCCTTTCATAGTATGCTCCATTACCACTCAGACCCCCAAATTTCTCAACTTGCTTCCCACACCATTCCCGATAATCCTCCGAGCAGTCTAAAAATAAGAGGGCCTAGAGACCTTCAAGTGTAGAATTTTGATTGAAGTGCTACTGATGAGTAGTTATTTTCAAGTTTTGACATGTTATTGTAATCACTATCAACACATTTACTTGATATATATATTTTGTACAATTGTAAATTTCAATAAAAATTAAAAATAATTATATTACTTTCCGGGGCTCCACTAAGCCTTCCAATTCTTCTCGTATCCGTCTCTTAATTCTCCTCACTTTGTCAGTAATTAACTTATCCATAAAGATCTCAATGTTTCATACGTTGCTGATTAAGCCCAAACCAGATACCTATCCTTTCATAGTAAACTCCATAACCATTGAAATCCAATAGTCTCTCTACTCGCTTTCCATTCTATTCCTGACAACTCTCCGAGGCTTCTGAAAAGAAGATGGTCTCGGAACCTTCTCAAATAGAACTTTTATTGAAGTGCAACTAGTGGATAGGTGCTTCACAAGCAATTGTCACGTTATCACATTTACTGACTGTTTTTGTATGTACAGATGTAAATTTCAATAAATAGATAATAAAAATAAAATAAAATTTCATTAGTTACGGTATTTTTGGAATTATTACTATGGTCATTATTAGGTAACTCTTTTTTAAATATAATAATCAGCATGTGATCAGTCGTTTGAGCGTTTAGATTTATGAATTTTAAATTTATGACTACTACGGTTGTTTTCTTTCCCTCTAGTGTGTTATAAATATATAGTACACTTAGCCTATTAGTGGGTAAAGGAAATAAAAAACAAACAAAAAGGAAATAAACAAAAATGTAGACATCATAATAGTTATTACATGTTATTGTTTCTTGTTGGAATTTATTTATATACTCATGTGTTACAACGTGTCTGTTAAAACTGATCCGTATGCTGTGTGTACTATGAATGATCCATTTGAAACGGGCTGCATCATTGAAGTGATCCTCTCTACCAAACATATTTGAATATTAAGATAATCTGGTGCAAATAAGCTTTCTCACATGCTTTTAGAATTAATTTGAAAACATTTTCATAATCATGGTCCATTATGGAATAATAATGGAGTATTATTCCATTACTCTCAATACGTTTCCGCCGACGTGTTATTTGATTCTCCATTTCCCTCTGAATAGGATTTCGAATCATTATAAACAAATTCTAAATGCGGATTTTCTGTAATGATTGTTTGATATTTTATAAAGTATATGATTTTTTTAAAAAAAAAAGGTAAATAGTCGGTAAGTGAGAGGCCAGAGGGATTAGAGCTCCAACCATGAAATGCAAAGCTACTTTCATAACTGATTGTTCGGGAAACCTAAAATTTGAGCTTTCCCCATTATTGTGAATAGCAGGGTTTGATCTGCTGATTGAGTGTTTTACTGCATGTTCTCAATCAGTTGCAAGCTGGATACTAAACATCGAATCAAAATTGTGCCACAACCTTCATTGCCTGCTAAAGTCTCCTTCTATTAAGTAGAATTATAAAAATGAACAAACACTTTTGTTTAGGAGATGGTTAATAAGAATTACATCCCCCAAATGTAAAAAAAAAAATCAGAAAAACGTGGTTTCCTTGAAAAAAAAAAAAAAAAAAAAAAAAAAAATTGAATTATAATATACTGCGCTCTATGATGAGACAGATGTTGTCACTGTTGGGAAAAAAACGAGGTTGCGATGACTGGGTCATTTAGAGAGAAAGGAACCTCAAAGGCTGCCAAGAAAAATGTGGACGGGAACGCCATGAGGAACAAGGAGAAGAGACAGGCCTGTATAATGATGGACGGATGATGTAGAAGAGGACTTACAGTTGCTAAATATCCAGAATTGGAGAAACGTGGCCGCTGCCAGAGAGAAATGGAGAAAGCTGTGTGCAGAGGCCCAGCTCCTTCATCGACTGTAGCGCCCAATATAGATTAGAATAGAATATATCTGCAACGGGTCAGAATAGAAAGGTACGGTCAGTTTTTCACGGTAAGAGGGAATCACCCTGTATAATAAATATTATGTCTTAAGTTTTTTTAATTTCCTTTTCCACCCATTTTTTTTTTCCAATCTATATTTCTGTATTTTATCATGCAAAAGGCATATGTTGGAAATATTAAAAGGCAATATGAATAAATACGTTGAGAGGTTATGGAGTTGACTATGAAATAATTGGCATTTTGTCTGGACTAAATCTGTACCATATGGTACCTTCAGATCTGTATGGACAATTTTATTTATGACAAAGTAAGGAACATAGGGGATTTTGGATTTTAAGGATTGGATATAAGAAGGATGGGAAGTTTTAGTTGTGCCCCGGAATGTATTTTAAATATTTAAAAGTGTATAAGCCACGAAAGACTGTTTATCTGCTTCGTTAGTTTCATTTTCGGGACCTCGATGAACGCCTACGTTTCATTGTTTTATGTCTTCTTTTTTTGGCATCATTTGTCAACCAAACCATCCAATGCCAAAGTCCACCTAGCATTACAAAGCCCCTTTAGCTCGCCTGCGTAACCTGTTCTCGCCAATCAGATTTGTATACTCCACTGCTTTTGGCAGATCTTTCCTAATCCGATCCTTACCTCTATGGGACTTAACCCCTTTCATCATTTGCCATTCAAATACTCTTTCTACTTTCAAATATCACTTCTTCAATTACATACAATCCATCCAGATCCACGAAAACTGTAAGTAGCCACTTTTATTTAAATATAAATGAAAACAGTTTTCATGCATACAATTTTTTTTTCTTTTACACAAAATTAATTCAAATGTACCTATTAATTATTATTAAAATTCTGTTCCGTTTTTATTTTGTTATAATTTGTTCGTTTATTCTAAAAAATATTATTCACCAGAATAAATAAAGAACGTTTTTTTTATTAGTCTTATCAACTTAAAAAACAGTTTGTCACAATTATGTTACATAATATTGCATGAAGGCTTTTCACTGACTTAATTTTAATTTAAGTTTAAACATTACATTGTATTTTAACAAAGCTCCTAAAGAGGAAACAGCGACAAAATGTTTAACAACTTTTTGAAATGTCTAAATAGAGAGAGTGTCCATGTCACGAGTCAATACAGAACCTGGTTTCAGGCTGCACTGGATTAAGTGGCTCAGAATACCTCTGTCGATATAATCACGTAGCCAGGGCCCTCCATCAGGAAATTGGAAAGGTGTTTGATCTGATTGCGAATGAGGTTCCCTACCGAAGCTAATTTTTGTTATAGAAGCTACATTAAGCAAAAGTGTAATGAGATACGATCCAATTACAGGACATAAAAAAAAGAGTTGTTCAAACAAAAATCGAACAGAAATAAGTAATAAATCCAAACTTTCGCAATTATGTGAAAATTGAAATAAGTTTAACTGTCTACTGATTCATAGTGGAGATACAAATGATAGAGCCTTTACAACATAAAAGGAATTTATATCTATTCAAACAAAGAACAAAATATATATATATATATATATATATATATATATATATATATATATATATATATATATATATATATATATCATCAATTTGAAACTGAAACTCCATATAAATCTTTCAAGACTGGTAGGTACAGCGTAGTAAATAACACACCTTCTGGTTCAAGAAGGTCAAATTATTATATGAATGAATAAAATATATGAAAGGAAAGATCAAATTATATATTGTATAATGATAAAGCTCCAAATTAAAAAAATATAGGCTGCGTCAACCGCTTTTTATAATTTTTCATCCTCTTGATATCTCCTAGCACTTCTTTTGTTCAGTTCACTTGAACCTGAAGATCAAATGGAAAGGGCTGGCGTTTTCCGTTCGGTTTTTTAAGTTGAAATAAAACTCTGTGTATAATAGACATAAAATGTATTTTAATCTACAATATATTCGCCATTATTTAATATAACGCGTTCCCATCTTTCGAGCAATTGCATAATAACGTTCAGAGAACGTCTGGGGTTTATTGTCAAAAAACTGATCCAAGTGTTTTTTTATGTCTTGGTAAAAAGCAACACCCTTTCGATTTGCCAATTCTAGGCGCTTTTTTTTCAATTGATTGATCCAACTTTGTTAATTGCGAAGAGTATAGAGTTGAAGCAATTGTTTGTCCTGATGGTAATCGCTCGTTTTAATTTATTGTGGCCTATTAGACCGTAGAGCGTCATTAATGTCAAAATTTCCAGAATGAAATTTGGCAAATAATAATACAGCAACATATGCTGAGAATGAATGATATTTGTATCTATGTTCACAGAGCAAAAGCAATCAAAATAATTAGCTAATGTAAAAAAGAATTTGCAGAAATGTTTGTTGACATATTACAAACACCTTATGGATTAATTCATCGGATAAGAAATAGACCGTAATGATATAAAAATAAACAGGAAAACGGAGAGCACTAATTTACCAACCGAATTGCCAGTTAAGCAAATAATGCCCAGAATGTACTTCCTAAGTTACTGCAGTCTTATGCTAAACATCCTGAATAGTAAATATCTTGTTTTAAAAAAAATATATTAAATTTATTCTTTAGCAGCCGTTTTTTATTATTTTTTTGTTTCAGTATTTAATCACCAGCACAGAACTCTTAATCTTTCTAGTCACAAATTTATCTTGCTGCTCACGTCAAAATCAAATCCATTTGTATTGAGTTGTTTTCCACTTGATTCCTTTTTAACTCTCAAATGCGTCTGAAAAGATGGCCTCGGGACCTAATATAGCACTCTTATTAGAGTGCAACTATTGGGCACGATAACACTTAATTCTCAATTCATTAGATCAGCAATCCATCTTATCTATTTAATTATTTGTTATAAAAAAGTTTTAAAACTTAAATGAATAGATAAAATTAAAATTAAAAGCATTTTACATTGCGATCTTCGAAAAAAAATTTTTATACAAATAAACTTGAACATTAAATGAGGCATGCATATTTTAACTCAATCTTTCGAGAAAATTAAAAAAAAAAAAAAAAAAATGTGAATATGAAATACTCTAATATTTATGAAAATATGAATATTTATGTTATAGATATTATAATGCAATTCGACTTCCGCTAGACTGACCCTCCGGGTAATCTGACACTCCCGCGTTGTCCGGAGGGTGGGGAAGAATACTTTCGCGGAATCGCTGATAGTTCAGTAAAATTATTTTGGAGGAGTCCTTTACATTTTGATTTGAAAAAGGTTGGGTAGTTTTGATTTCTTGATATGTTGTGCTGGTTTACGAAAATCTAAGTTTTAACCTTGTTGCGTTGCCAATCGCAAATGTATAGCGCCAAAGCGTCAAATATTTCGAACTTTTCAATGTTTCCCCAATATATCTGCTGAACGTTTGGTTCTTAAGAAAATCTTGTTATTAGACTAGACTAAATTTAATACAATTTCAGAATAAAATAAGCTTTATTGTTTTAATAGGTGTCTAATACAGCTTTCAGGTTGATAAATTAGCCAAAGATGCTATGATTAGCGGCAAACAGGTAAACATTTCAATCCCATTTACAGATTTTTATTTAGCAATAAAAGAAAATTGTCATAACACATGGGAGGATCAATATTCACTATCTCCTAGAGGGCAGTGCGGAGGACAAATCCGTATTTCCTAGTTTCTCCTATGGTTTTCAAACCACTTTAAATAAACAGGAAATAAAAACTTATTGTAGATTACGGTCGTATCACGGTTTGTGTAACAGTTATTTGCACCGTATTGGAATTTCGGAATCGGCCGCTTGCCAAAACTGCAATAACCGAGAAACTTACTAATTAATTAAAAAAATTATATCTGGCTGTATGGAACTATCCAATGCCAATAAATTAAAAAAATAAAAAAAATAATACAGCTTTCAAATTTCAGATATTCTCACAAAAAGTGGCATCCATTTTTTTTTTTAAACTGTTTTTGCTTTATACGTCCTTAACATAGACGTTTAAAGCATACATCATAAATACTTTACAAAAGAACTGGTTTGTTATAAACCAAACACAATACAGTGTTAATAAAGCCAATGCTTCTGTACATAAAATAACTGGCTAAAACCCTTCTATGCAGATATAGTATATTAATCAATAGGTGTAAAATATAAGAAAATGAACATTTCTATTTCCTTTAAATTTTCAAATGTTAATAAATTACTTTCTATCTAATCATAATGCACTTTTAACGATGAAAAACATGTGATATATTGAAATCTCCTGTTAATCCGACTTTTTGGCCGTTCGGCCCTACCCCTTGGTCCCTTAGGAGTCCGATTAGTGAGGTTCTACTGCTGTGTCTCATTATAATTTTTCTCATTTATTTTGTAAATTATAATGATATTAGTAATCAATTATCATAGCCAAACGATTGTCATATGTATTGCACTCTAATGTAATTCTTAGGTGACAAGTTAAAAGGATAAGGATTGCTTTCTTCTTCTTATTTTTCTTCTTATAGTATTTGTAAAAGAATCATTTCAAGTTATAAACAATTATTCACAACGATCTTTAATTCTCTTTTTGGCAAACTAACTTTGTAAACCGCATGAAGAATGGTACATCTGAAATAATTCGTTGGTATACAATACGAAAGCATGATTTATTAAAAAAAAAATTCAAGTTAAAATAAAAAGGTATTTCTGTAATCCTACACCGTTATATTTTAGCTGTAAACTTAATTGTTTATTTATCTTCCATTTTTCCGTGAGATCTTTTATTCGAAAATAATGATTGAAATCGAATCATTTTTTTATCAGAAATAAAATCTCCCCAGGTCGGGTTCCCCTTTTCTGAGAATCATTTTTCCTATTGATAAGGGGTAGCATCAACCGAACCTGACTTTAAATACAAGGAAAAACCTTTAACAATGCCCACTTAATACAAAACATTACAAGATTGTGTACAGAATGCCAATTAAGCGGTATCGCAGTTAAATCAAGGTCTAACACGAGAGTTTCAGGCTTGTTTTTAATTTAATAACTCCAGCTCATGTGTTAAACATAATATTAGTATTAGTTAAAACAAGTGGACAATAACAAGGAAATACTGTTTTTGTATTGTTATTTAGTATAAACAACGTTGTAATGCATTGTTATAAATGTTTAATACAGAATACTATGTGTTAATTTGTTTTACAGATTAATTAATACATAAATAGGAAATGAGACACGATAAGCAAAACTTAAGAATTTTCAGTACACTTTGGACCGACGAAGAAACGTACAAGTCTATTTAAGGCCAAGAACCAACAATGAATGTTTTACAAAATATACTTCGATTTTAAAAAATCCAATTGAAGTGCCAAGTCATTCGTCAATGCTAACAAAGATAACTGTTTTTCTGCAGAAGAGTGGAACAAGACCGACTTTCAACTAGTTGCGTGAAACCCTTGGCCTTGAAATGATTGCAGTTGCACGGTTTAAATTTCTTCTTCTTAATTTCTATCGGCACAACAGGCCCATCACGCTGCCCACGGACGGCTCAACAGCTATCAACCATTTTACTCAGAAAATAGTGATCGTTAGTCATTCAAGATTTTGCCCTACGACTTCTACTCGTATATCGAAGCTACCGTGTATGCGAACATCAAGAGATACGGTTTTAATCCGAACAGAAATGAACCACCACATGTTTTTTTTCTTTAAATAAAAAGGAACCATTCATATAAATTTTAAGTAAGTATCATTGGACAATTTGGTGAACAATAGGGAGTAGTTGAACTCTGAAATTTATTAACTCTATACCTGTCGGCTTAGGTATTTATTAAATATTTTCTTTTTAATCCTCTTGACCCTAATGACTTTAACCGATTCAAAGTATATCTTTTCAGTGTGTTATAAATAAATAAATATATTATCTTCGGATAGATTTATATCTATGCCCCTGATCACATCTTTCCTTTCCAACATGAATTGCGGAAGTAGGCTAAAATGTTTTTATTATTTTAATATTTCAGAAGTAACTAGTGCATTTGCGTGTAATCCTAACCTGTTTTGATCCCGTTTCTCCTATAACATTGTCGTATACTTCAAGAATTCATTGGTTTAATAATTTTCCTACAGTCATACGGCTAATACCGGTACCTTCGATTGATTTACATTATATGAAAACACAGTAAGGTCCTAAGGTCCAATCCTTAATTGTTTTTGTTGTAAATATGTCTTCTGAAATTTTGACTATCGGAATGTTAGAATTATTAGAACAAATGTTCACATCGGAAGTTTCCCCTTGATCCATTTCGACCTCGTTACAATTTAAATTAATATTTAATTCATAGACTAAATTATTTTTTTCTGGCTGGTTTATATCGGGGGGAATATCGTCCCTACCATCACTATTTGCTGCCATTACTATAAGATCTTATAACATATAAAATTAAAAAAAAAAAACAACGAAACCTATGGTAGATTATAAATGAATAAACTTTTACTTATTAAAACAGTTTAGAGGATAAGTGAAAGAAAAGTTAAATATATGTCTTATCTATGAGGCGCCTTTTTTCTTGGACTGCTGCAGAGTACCACTGCACAAATACTCAGAATTCCTCTTTTTTACAGTCTTATTCACAAAGAAATCGAATAATATTCACCAGAAATAAAATTTAAGGAAAAATTAACCTAACTTTTTCACGCACTGTATGACGTCATATCAATATATCAATCTGATATAGTTGGTTGTATTAAAAAGAGTTGAAAAAAATGAGTTATTTACATCGTATGAATCCAAAAAGACTCCCAAACTAAAGACTGCATGGATGTCTAAATGGAGAAAGCAGAAGAGGCTGGCCCAGACTGCGATGCCTGGGCCATGTGGAGCTTCCTGGGTTATGCCACATGAAGAGCCACGGTGGATCGGTCTGAGAGGAGGAAGATTGCTGAGGAGGACAGGATCCTTCATGGACAATAGTGCTAGAAGTTAGTTATCATTGGACATTTTATAGATTGCTACAATATTAGTACAGTACCAGTTCTGCGGTACTGATAGCACTCAATATTGCATTATTCATGAGTTCCAATCGCCGTAATGTAAAAACTAGCTTCAAGGCTACAATCTATTTGAACAAAGAACACCGAAAGATGTAGGTAGAGTCATCCTGTTTGTAAGCGAAAGAAGTTCCATTTTGATCCCAAACTGGTTGCGAGTGTCGCTCTAGTGCAACCGATTTGAAACTCAAGTTATAAAATAGTCCAATGTATGCTGAGAGTCTTAAGTAATAATAATAATAAACCTTTATTTGTAAAACAATGGTACATAATCATACATTAATTTAAAGACAGTTTTATGCTGGCCAAATAGTGAGCTTTTCCTAATCTTTTCCATTATTTCCTTTCTTTAGCAACTCTTTGCCATGTTGCTCCTCTACATGTAGTCCTCATTTCTTGATCCCATTTTATTTCTTTTAAAGCCTTATCCACTTTCTTGATTTTTTGTCCCTGTTTGTGATCTTTAAGGAGTAACGTTCCATTCCCCTTACCGTTTCTTGTGGTTTCCTTATAAAAGAGTCTTAAGTGGGAATATTAAATAAAAGATAAAAATAAAATATATAAATTGGTTTGAGAATTTAAAAATAATGTCAGATGGATACTGATACGTATATAAAGTATACGAAAGAATCTAAGGTAGATAAAGAAAAGCTGAGGAAAAAGAAATTGAAGAATATACAATGGGGTCATAGACAATTTATTTTAAGTGTAAACACTAACGAGTTGACAATAATGAAGAAAAAAGTTGCAATATTTTATAAATAAATTTCCAACAAACATAAGTTGAAACGAGGAAATCGAGGATTAGGGGGTTGAAATACCAAATAACTGGGAGTTAGGAGAATACGATTGATAATGATACCAAGAAAGAATCATCGGATAACACAGGGGTGGCTAGAAAGGGCACCGAAATCACATAATGGATGGGGGGGGGGGGGGGGGGGTAACACCCGAATTTACCGAGAAAAGCTTGGAAGAGGAAAAACTCGCTAGTGTCCCTTAGTAGAAGACTTCAAGGTAAAAAGGAAAACCGTTTGTAAAAGTAAAAACAAAATAATGTACTAAGAATAAAATTATAATAATTATTATGTTACAATTAATGTATATTTGAATATAATCTAAGAATACAATATTTTTTCGAGGTATTTGGTTAAAATCTTGTGCCAGCCATTAAATTGTAAGTAAAAATAAGAATCGTAAGAAAAATTTCGATATTCCATATACACAACTTTTCAAGCTCTGAATATCGATACACGATATATCGGTTACCACAAATATCGGTATAGCAATATTGCCTGACTTTTTAATTTTTTTAATTTTTCTTATTTAATGCCATTTTAAACGTTACGATCACGTTACAATGATATTCCTGTTTATTTTTTTTTTTTCATTTTAGTTAATTTATTTCACTACTTAAGTAGAATCGAAATTACTTTAAATGTTTAAAATTTATAAGTAGTTTACCAATAATCAAACTAGTCAGATATAAATGATTTGATATCTACGATTGAGCTCACATATTTCGTTATCAATGAATAGTAAGAAAAGAAATTTCCCCCCAAAAAAAAATTAAATAAATTTAGTTTGGGTGATCCCTAAGAGAGTGTATACACTCTTAAAAATTATATAAATGAAAATAAAGTGTGAATATATTTTTAACTTTATATAATATAATATATAATATAATATAATCCTATTTTTGTTTTTACTATTATTTTTACGTTCAAAGCTACCAATTAATTAAAAAATACTTATTTACATGACTGTGATTAGACCTATTTGGACGTACGGAATTGAGTTTTGGAGTTCCACTAAACCATCGAATTTATCTCGTATTCAATACTTACAATCCAAAATCCTTCGGAAAATCCTTAATGCTCCTTACTTTGTCACCAATAAACTTATCCAAAAAGATCCTTATGTTCCATATTTTAGCCGAAACCAGATACCTATCCTTTCATAGTAAGCTCCATAACCACTCAACTCCACTAGTTTCTCAACTTGCTTCCCAATCCATTCCCGATAATCCTCCGAAGCGTATGAAAAGAGGCCTTGAGATCTTCTAGTGTAGAACTTTTATTTAAGTGCTACTGATGATTAGTTCTTTTCAAGGTTTGACATGTTATTATAATCGTTATTAATACTTTTACTGGTGTATATATTTGTACAGTTGTAGATTTCAATAAATTGATATAAAATAAAAAGCTATTATTTTTTTATTTTATATATATTTTTCTAATTTATTCTATTTAATTGTTATTTTCTTCACTTTATTTATTGTATTATATATTATGAGGTTCTTCATTTATTTATTATGGTACGTATTGTTTGAATGGATTCATAAATTCATTCATATTACTCATTGCCCTCTTTGGGGCAGATTGTAATGAATTCTCAATAGAAAGATTTAAATAACAACAATAATGTTCCACTTAATTTATTCCTTGAGGCTGTGATGGATTGTCCTACTTATAGGACTATACCTAGAAAATAATAGGTTATAAACAGTGATGGATCATCTTCACAATTTATTAATTATTCTTGGAATAGGAAGATATTTTTTTGTTATCTATATAAATTCAAAACATGATATCTTTTTCGGGATGATTGAATTCGAAATTTTACAAATATCTAATCTAAGTAAACTGCTGACTTTTCCTTTATTTATCTTTAAAAAAAAAAAGAACTAATATGATTTTTTTTTTTCAAATAAAGGACTGAGTTGACTTTTATTTTATTTTTCTAAAAATAAAACACTCCGTTACATTTTGTACTTTTGGAAAAAACAGAAAAAAATATATAAGATAAACAATAACCTGTAGATACATTTACTGACGGCTATAAACGAAGCAGCCTGAACATTGCCGATGTCACCCGAATTCCAACGAAAGGAGTGATCGGCCTTTTTGCAAACCGACTAGTCGGCCAAAGCCATAGTTTCAGTCTTTTAGGTGGATTGAATGATTACAGATAAGGAAAGTTTAAGGTTTATGCTTAAATATTTCGTTGTGATTGACATTATTAATTATTATAATCCTGAGAATATTTTGATCGAAAAGAAAAAAAAAAAAATGTTTCACTACTCATGGCATCAGTTCTATATAAGGATTAATTTCTTGACCAATGGTGATTTGGTTGATACGAATTAAATATGTTGACCTTTTAAACAGAACATAATAGTACACCTTATATTTACAAAAAAGATAGATAACAGACAAATAGTGCATTCTGACATTAGTTCTTTCCGATTCCAACACATATATATTTACGATATTATATATATTTAATATCACGAATAAGTTCAAAAAAATTCAATTTTCTGTGTAATCACACACAATCTGATTTCACATTCTTTACACGAAATTCCATACATATTTATAAATGACATTAAGATATCGGAATGGCATACAGCGACAAGTCTATAAACTGAGCTATTTGGAAAACTATTAAACCGAAGGTCATCACAAACTTCTATTGCATCTCGGATGTTTTTTCCCAGTTTTCCAATTCCAGCTCAATAAAAAGGTATTCCTCTTTCACATATATGGATAGAATAGGAATCCTTAGAAAATATGCTGAGTGTAAGAGACGGAAATAATGTTTTATAGATTTTCTAAAAGTTGGAAACATAAACAACCAATGGAAAAAAACTTGGAAATTTATTAAGTTTAAATCTTCAAGAGCATTTTTTTTTTAGGTTGGGTTATCGAATCACGAACCTTCGTTTCGATTTCTAGAGCGCAGGATCAATGCTGAAGGGGTTTGAATTTAAAGCCTCATTGAATAAGTAGAATTTTGTTCTCGAAAACGGAAATACATTTGAGAAATCAAGTAGAGACTGACACCCTCCACATTCTCACGAATATAGATATAACATTTTTTTTTTTTTTTTTTAAACCACATCTATTCACCTCCGACTATTGTTTTGCAATTTCAATTAACAAACGAAAATAATATTATGGATCATTTTACTAATTATGGAATTAGTATATTTTTGGCAATATATATACTAGCAGAGTTGGACAATGTTTAAGCATAACTAATTATTTGACAACTAAATTCCTGGAATCAATCACCTAATTCAATGACTAAATTAGATGCTTAGTTCCAGGAAATTAGTCTTAAAATATTTAATCATGATTAAATTTTGCCTGACTCTGTTATATACTCAAATATGGATCTAGTGTGAATCACATTACATCCTATCTATTGAAAGATAAGATACCAACTTTCTAGAAGATATGCGTTAGAGTAGATTCACAGCTGATAAAATAGAAAATTTATTTCATGAATTACAAAATAAACAGTAAACTTTTGACTCGATTAACCAAGCTTTCAATTTTTTTTCATTTTACTCTATTATGTAGTATTACTTTTAGGAATTATTCGATTGTAGAATGACAGTAAGGCATTAGGACGATGGGGAAGACGTTCTACTTGGAACTGAATCGTCATTAAGCATTTCTCATGAAGGAGGTTTCGCTGGAAATAGGCATAGTGATTCAATGGAAGAAAAATTTTGCGGGATGTCTAACGAATTAAAATACAAAAACAAATTGAGTATGAACTAAGTCAAATTTCCCTCCCTAGTTTAGATAGAATGGCAATCAGCTACCCGTAAGGGCAGATTCATGCAAGCGAATGCTTACCTTAACAGTGTTAGGACAGAACCAATTAAACAATATGATGATTAAAGTGACAAAGTAAAATCGTTATATTTTGAAAAGAGATAAAATATTTCTTTTTATAATAATATAAGTAATGTTGAGTAAAAAAAAAAAAAAAAATAAAATTTATATTCTATCCTACCAAACATAAGTTTCCTTAATCATTTCCTTTTTTGTTTTTTTTATACTAGATTGAATATTGGTAAGTAAGAGAAAACAACTAGAAAAGAAGTTTGGCGGCATCAATAAAATCCGTCACTTTGAACTACCGTGCCACAGCCCGATATTGTTTTTAGACAATGGAGGGAACGTAAGTTGTCAGATACTCAAACTAAAGAAAAATAGTGATACTATACAATATATTAATTACCAAGGAGAAATTAATATTAAGGTGTAATTTACAAAAGCAATTATTCTCCCATATTTATTTATTAAAAATCATATTATGTTACATGATTGTCCAAAAATAATTTTTTATTTCATTTTTTGCGACGTTTCATGGTCATTGCCACATTTTCAAGCTCTGAAACATGCAAAAACACACATGCATGGCAAATTGCGAATAAGGTATATTATGTGCATCTAAACTCGACCATGTACATTATATATAACTAATGAATTACCTTACAATGTCCAAAAATACAAGATCCATTTCCAATATAATCAATTATCGACTAAAAGTCTTGTCACTGGTATCACGTCAATATCTACATACATTAAAACTTAATGAATAACAAATAAAAACAATATAAATATAAAAATCGTAATAAATAAAAATATGAAAAAAGTACAATGTTCAACTGCACATCTATGATTTTGCAAAATTTACTATTATCGTATAGCTATTGTTAATTGATATAATTACCTTAAAATATCGAAAAAATAAAAACTCTATTTGAACTGAAATATTTGCTCATATTTCCACATCCATTATCACTGTCTATTACTGCAATAGGTCCAAAGGTTAACTTTTATATATTCAGTTTGTTTATTAGTAGTGCAAAATGGGCCCCTATTTTTTGTGTATCTGTTTTGAAATTTACAGCTGTGTCCAAATTTTTTGTTATGAAGATGGATTCCAAAAATTTTTCTTTTGTAACTGTTTCTTTCATAAAATAAAATGTTGGTTTTTTTAAAATTGAATTTAAGGTTATTGTTTATTGCATGTTGTGATAATGCTGTTTTATTGATATTTTTTATGTTCTTGGTGTCTGAATTATGCTGTTTGATTCTATTTTCAAGTTTTTGCTTGGTTTCTCCGATATATATATTATTACATGTATTACACTCTATTTTATATATTAAATTACTTTTTTGCATAGGGTCTATTATCTTATTTTTCTTGTTTATTATGTTAATGATTTTGTTTTTATTTATTGGGGCTGTTTTTTTATTAAAATCATATTTTTTGAGTTTATGAATTATTTTATTGGTGAGTCCTGGTATATATGTTATTCTATGGAACATTTTTGGATTATTTATATTATTTCTCATTATTGTTGTGTTATTTATGTTGTCTATTGCATCTGTATTATTCTTTGCATGCTCTGTTAGATTTTTGTTATTATTGTAGATGTAAAAATCGGTTATTTTCTTTTGAGTGTTTATATCTTTTTTTTTTTTTTGTTTATTTTCTTTTATTTTGTTACTGGATTGTGTGACTAATTGGTTTATATGTATTTTATCTTTATTGTTATTTTTTGTATTTAAATTTTTGAACCGATATTTGTTAATTATAAGTTTAGGTATGAAATTATCTTCTAAGATTTTATAAATATTTGTTTTAATTTCTTTGATATATTCTATGTCAGTTATGGTTATAGCTTTGAATATTACATCATTTATAGTGTTTAAAATTTGGTTTTTAGGGTGGTTGCTGTGGTAATTAAGTAATCTATTGGTTTTTGTAATTTTCTTAAACCCTTTTGTTTTTATGTGGTTATTGTCTAAAATGATGGTCATATCTAAAAAGTTAATGGTGTTATTTATTGATTTTTCTACTGTAAATTCCATTTTATTATTGAATTCATTGAAGGTTTGTACCACATAATATACCTTATTCGTAATTTGCCATGCATGTGTGTTTTTGCATGTTTCAGAGCTTGAAAATGTGGCAATGACCATGAAACGTCGCAAAAAATGAAATAAAAATTATTTTTGGACAATCATGTAACATTATATGATTTTTAATAAATAAATATGGGAGAATAATTGCTTTTGTAAATTACACCTTAAAATTAGTGATTTTTTTCAGGCCATAAACTTTTTAATTTACATATGATTTATGTAATCGAGTCAATTATTTTACGTAAATATTTTTTTTTTAAATTTATTTCCATTACTTTTTTGGGGTATCGATCAACCGAGGATTTTCTTATCCGACTCTATCTCGGTCCCAACCACTTCGGATAATCGAGTTCCAAGTGTAGATGTAAATTCAT
The DNA here is from genome assembly GCA_003667255.2 of Euschistus heros. Taxonomy (NCBI): domain Eukaryota; kingdom Metazoa; phylum Arthropoda; class Insecta; order Hemiptera; family Pentatomidae; genus Euschistus; species Euschistus heros. Next base: position 1,110,704 of record RCWM02000019.1, read on the forward strand.
CAAAACGCTTGTTTTTAACTTGTTGACATTATTGATTATCCTATTATTGATAATTTTAATTATCTTAATTATCGATTATCTTAATCGTAACTCTGCGGTATGATCTATTCACACTCTCCTTTCCCCTCCGGAGTAAAACATTAAAAATAACAATAAGTATGTTTTAAAGTGTTTTCTAATAAGTTCTATATTAGAAGATCCGGACACCATTTTCTTTTCAGGCGACTCGTATGGTTATCTGGAGTAGAATTTGAAACAAGTTTTGATACTAATGGATTTGAATGGTTGTGAAGTTTGCAGAGCATAGGTATATAGAAGGGTTGAATCAGCTACATATAGTACATTAAGATCTTAATAGTTACGTTTGTTTGTTACTATGTACGAAGCATTGAGGGTTCGAAATGGAAAGATATTGTATTGTAAGGATTGGATACGAGTTGAATTGGATGGTCTGATGGAGACCCAAAGCTCCGTACCGTAAGTCCAAATAGGTCTAATTACTGTCATGCAAATGAGTCTATATTATCGGAAGGTTTGAACGTTAGTTTAGTACATGTTAATAAAGTCGAAAACGACGGGCAGTTTCTTGTTGTTTTAGTCTGGTATGAAATTTGTTTTTTAATTTAAATTTTTTTTTTTTTTTATAAGAGGAGATTAAATTCATTACAGTACTATTGCTATTGCCCTTCCGAGAAAGAGATTGTAAAATTCATAAAAAAAAAAAATGAAAGATCTAAAAACAGTTATTAATGTAGAGTTAACTTTAAAGCAATATCAATTAAAATTTTCCATTGTCAAGTTGTAAACAATTAAGATAATGAAGGTACTAAACGGTTTTTGTAGGATTTACATTTATAAATCCCCCCACTACTTAGACCCGCCGGGGTTTAATTTCAATAATTGACAATGAAAGAAAACCTCACGGGATAACAGTCCTCTGAGTACATTCTGACGCAAATCGTAAAATATAGATAATTAGTAACTTCTCCTTTGTTACTTCAATCGAAATCATTTTACAATTATATTACTCACCTATAAAGAAACTTCAAAAAACCTGTATAAATGTAAAAAAAAAAAAATCAAATATACACATCTTTAGCCCCATCTCTCATACTGTTCGGTTAATTTTCCTAACATGTATGCAATATCGATTACTTGCCATCGATTCTCAATCACACAATCGCCGATTGTGCCCCAGTGGAGCTGCACCATACCAGTGGAACGTTTGGAACTTCTCCATCTCGAGGTGAAGGAGTTGCTATCGATACTATCACCTGTTTGGCGCCTTATCAACGTTACGAGTTCAACCGCTCCGATCGTAACTGTTACCAGGTAATCTAGAAAATACCTTTCACCATTCGTCATTTACAAACACCAAGTCACCAGAATAACTTTGGAATTCGACAAATAACCAAGGGCGGACTAAATATTGATGAAATTCATCAGAAGTATTTTCATGATACAAATAAAAGGCTTAATTCTTATTTCCGTTTCGTACGAAAAATCGTCGTGTCAGTCGCGTAACATTTTCGAAGACAAGTTTTGGTACCCAATAACAACAATTACTAATTTTTGTAATTTGTTTACTAGTAATCCTTATCTATATAAGATATTGTTGAATAAGTATTTAGTCAATAATTCCAGTTACATTAGAATATTTTTCGATTTATTATTTATTGTTTTTAATAAATTTTTTATTTTTTAAAATTTAATTGTTTAAAGATTAATTGCCATTAAAAAAAAAAAAAAAAAAAAAAAAAAAGTCTCTTATTGCTGTTTTCCAATTGTTTAGAATTGTTTCCATTGTTGGATTACCTAAAATAAATACATTTTGTAGAAGGCAGGCGTCTGCCAACGAATAATAATAATAGTAGTCGCCACACTTGACAGACTTGGTTATCTCCAATCTGGACGATTGACTTTCAGAATACTAATTGTTAATATTACCTACTATATATTGTATTTTTTAAGAAAACAAATAACGTATTTGAATTCATTAATTATATATTCTAATGTAAATACTTGTGTATATCTCTCGTTTCATTAAACCCCATTTTTGTTCGATTTCACAATTTCGTTATTTTTCATATAATTTCCCATTATTAATCTTTCATTATTTATATTCAACCTCCACCATTAAAATATCATCCCTTCTTTCAGGTGCTGAAATGACCGGCATGGTTGACACGGGGTCGGAGAATTACACTGGTTGAATTTTCTTTACGGTGTCACTCTCCCCAATATAAGTGGTCCTCCGGGATCTGATCCGTTTTTGAGCATCTACTTTAACAATCATATAAAAATGCCGATTTGCTGTATATCGCATTTATATCTTCTCGATTTTCCACATTATAATTTGAAAAATTTAATTGTAACTTAATTTTCTTTGACAACTTACAGCTTTCAACATGCCAAAAGCTCAAAAGTCGAACGATGTGGAAGACGATTTGGAAATGTTAATGGACGAATTCAATGATCATGCCAATGATATCCAAGAAACTAGTGCTCTTGGACTTGCCGCTAGTACCGATACTAGCAAGATGGGGTTATTTTGAGGGAAGCTCTCTCGTTTGGATTCTACACATGATAAATTTCTTTCGAAATACAGTGAGATTTGGAAATTGATTCGAGCAGCAAGAAAAGATATTCAGGAGTATAAAGATCTTAGGGATAAAACCCGTAAACATTTCTATGAGGCACTATCGATTGATGCTTTATCTGGAAAAGGTAACGAGCCCAATAGCAGTGATGCGTATTTTCGAGAAAGGTCTTCACGGGAGACGAGCTTCAATCTACGACTTCCTGTAATCAACGTCCCTTCCTTTTCGGGAAACATATCGGATTGGCCTTTATTTAGAGATACCTTTGTCTCATTAATCCATGATAATGAGGAACTTAGTAATGTTCAAAGGTTTCTCTACCTAAAATCAAATTTGAGAGGATCTGCTGCACAAACAATAGCGGCTATTCAAATAACCGAACAAGGTTATAACACTGCTTGGGATGCACGTACTAAACGATTCGACAGTCTTAGACTACAGGCCACTTATTATCTTGTGAATATTTTTAATTTCCCGGCACTTACAAAGCTCTCATTGTCCAGTTTAGAAAATTTGTCAACTTCAATATTGGAGAGTGCGTCGGCTTTTCTTAAATTAAAAATTCATGATCCATCTGGATTCATACTGTATCCTTAGGCTGTTAGATAGCAGAACCCGGGAACGTTTTGAGATGACGTTCAGCACAAAAGCCCAGTTACCTACTTGGCAAGATTTTGTGGAATTTTATAAGATTATATAAGATATTGTGGAATTAGTATTTAGTCAAGAATTCCAGTTACATTAAAATATATTTCGATTTATTATTTATTGTTTTTTAAATATTTTTTTTGTTTATTGTTTTAAATTTAATTGTTTAAAGATTAATTGTCATTAAAAAAAAAAAAAAAAAAAAAAAAAAAAAAAAAAAAAAAAAAAAAAAAAAAAAAAAAAAAAAAAAAAAAAAAAAAAAGAAAAGGGGAATCTTATTACTGTTTTCCAATTGTTTAGAATTGTTTCCATTGTTAGATTACTTAAAAATAAATTAAAATAAATAAATTTTGGTAGAAGGCAGGCCTGCCAACGAATAATAATAGTAGTCGCCACACTTGACAGACTTGGTTATGTCCAATCTATCCAGGACGATTGACTTTCAGAATACTAATTGTTAATATTACCTACTATATATTGTATTTTTTAAGAAAACAAATAACGTATTTGAATTCATTAATTATATATTCTAATGTAAACACTTGTGTATATCTCTCGTTTCATTAAACCCCATTTTTGTTCGATTTCACAATTTCGTTATTTTTCATATAATTTCCCATTATTAATCTTTCATTATTTATATTCAACCTCCACCATTAAAATTTCATCCCTTCTTTCAGGTGCTTAAATGACCGGCATGTTTGACACGGGGTCCGAGAATTACACTGGTTGAATTTTCTTTACGGTGTCACTCTCCCCAACACCTGCTATCTAGGTAATATTCTGGAAAGTAACGTAAGAGCGACAGAAATTCCGAAGAAAAGAATAACCGATGGAAGAAAAGCTATTGGTATGTTAAATTCAGCCCTCTGGAGTGCAAACATATATACCAATGTTAAACAATTAATATATGTATAAGGCCCTAGTAGAAAGCGTAATTTTATACAGCTGAGAAACATGGACCCTAGAAAAATTGCAAGGCAAAAGGTTCCTGGTTGTAAAGATAGATTTTTGGAGGTCATCTAAAAATTCAGGGATTCAACGAATACGAAATGAGAGTATAAGAGAAGGAGTGAAAGTAAGGAGGAATATCCAGGAGGAAAAAGAGGAAAGGAAATTGAGATGGTTCGGCTATATGAAAACAATCCCCAAAATAGCTTATGAATGGGAAGCAGAGGGTAGGAGAAGGAGAGGTCTACCTTGCATGAGGTGCAGGATGTTGTGAATGTAATTATGGCTGGCCAGGGTCTAACGAAAGAAGAAACGATGGACAGAGAGGAGTGGAGGAACCGACAGAGAGCGAGTAGTTTGGATGAAGGAAACTTCGAATAGCGAAGAAAATCCTTTCAAAGAAGAAGAAATATACACATAATACAATAATACATAAAATACACAGTTATATATTTTTATTTTATTTCTATTATTTTTTTTAGTCCTCTTATCTTTTTCAATGGTATTCCACTACCTAAAGCTCACAAATTTTAAAAATAAAAATAAAAAGTTAAGGAATAGTTAACAAATATACATTAGGTTACTTAACTGTGCTAGTCTACTATTCATTGAAAAAAGAATAATAGAACTGGCAAATAATTCATTAATCCTAAATATATAGGTCCTTTAACACTATCATGAGTATCTCAAGTGGTACATATTAATTTATAGTTCTACAAAAAAAAACAAAAAAAAAAAATGCTCTTCTACATACTGTAGTTATTTTAGTAAATATTTATATATTTATTAACTTATATTGTACATTTGTAAATAAACTTATAATACATAGTAATATTAGAATAATAGTATAATTTTTAAATCTATTTGAATGATTAATCATGTTTTACACTTTCAGCTTCTGAAAGACTGATGAAACAAAGTCAACGATAGATAGAAAATATCCAACGATGAAATGGTTTCAGTAAAATATGGTAATTCTTCTAGTTTCCGATAAACTTTGAGCCTAGACAGAATAAATAAATAGACAAATGTATGATGGATGATTGGTAGGGTCCATCTGGAAGAGGGGGGAGTCTACGTCCCGGAACTTCATTCTCTGGCTCGCATGAATTTTTAAACGCCTTTCTTTCCCTCGATGTTTTAGCAAATTAGACTGTCGCGTCTTGTTGGGTTATTTTTCTTAAGGGGCTATTTTCCCCCTTCAACATCTCTTATCAATTAACCAAATGATTTTGAAATTTAAGGCTAATTGTCTTGAATTCAAATGATATATTGCGATTGGATAGTAATCGGTTTAGGAACTGTTTCAATGAAAGCTCTAGATGTATGTCAATGGAAGGGGGGAAATGGAAACATTTTTCATCATAACGAGAACTTCTCTGTAAGTAAGTGTTGAGAATTGTCCACTGACAAGTACTCTTAGTTTAAAATAGAATTAAGGGCGACATCGGCAATGTTCGAGAAGCTTCGTTTACAGCTTTATAGCCGTGCGGACATGTAGCTAAAGGTTTTCGTTTATCTTACATGTTTTATTCTGTTTTTACTAACGGGCCGATATGTAACAGTGTGTTTTCTTAGAAACATTTTAAATACGAATTAGTATTTTTTAATTATGATGCAAAACCAAAATTGTGTTTCTAAAAATTCTTTGTTGAAGATTGTAGAAATTATCTAGGGGATATAAGATTCGGGGTTCCACTAAACCATCCAATCGTGTTCAATCGTTACTATACAAAATTATTCGTAAAATCCTCGATACTCTTTACTATGCTAGAAATAAACTAAAATGATGTTAGTCATCAATCACCAATCTATATTGGTGTACTAGACAGAAATTTAATAATGAGGATATATCAGACTAAAATACTATAAACAATTTTCTATGGATACGAAAAGTAGCCGCTCACTGAGAACAGAGACTTACAGTTTTCGAAGTAAAACGCCTTAAAGTACTTCGTCGGATGTTTGGTCCAATTATGATGACCGAATACCAAAAAGGGTAATCAGTTTCAAGCCGTCGGGTAAAAGTCCGAGGTTTTGATAGGTGGGTTGGAGGGAGTTCTGTGGTCGAAGGTTGTTGGTGTCGGCTCGAACCTTTGGTTTCGCTAAGCCTTTATTTATCTATTTATAAAATGATGTTAATGTCCTTTTTTTTCTGGTTTGGCTTAAACTAAAAAACTACACAGTAAACTCCATAACCCCTTAAACCACTATTCAACTGTATTAGATTCTATTTCTGTAATCAATAGAGTTATATGTTTCAATAACACCTACTTTTTTTTTATAATTAATTCATTTAAAATAAGTATGAATTTCTTATATAAAAATGCTGAGTTATGATACGTAATACCTTACAAAAAGTTATGTTTTGTGAGCTCCTTTAAACCATCCAATGTATCACCTAATCCTTACTGCTTAAATTCCTTCGAAAAAACCTCAATGTTTTTAACTACCTCAGAAATAAACCCTTCCGTTATGTTCTTGTTCTTTATGTTGCACTAGTTTTCTAACATGTTTTCCACTATATTTCCCTCTAGGACGTCTAAAAAAAGTCTCAGGGCTTCCCAATATAGGAATTTAATTCAAATAATGCCAATGGGAAGTTTCATCAGAAATCATTATATTCATTCCAGAAAAATAAAAATAAAAAATTCCTTGAACTGAAGTCTGAAGTACTGCAATACATTTAAATGATGTCACGATTCAGAGAAAGGAGGAAAAGCGCAAAATACAGGAAAAATGGAAACATTGAGGAAGATGTTACAAGTAAAGTATTTTTAATTTAAAAAATATTATTACATACATCACTTTTAGAATTTAATTTATGTATTATATATATATTGCATGTCTGTATCCTAATTTAATTAAGTTATTATAATAATAATAATATATTCCATCTCCATTATTACTTTTATTTTATTTTTCATTAATTAGTATAATTAATTTCTTTCACTGAGATTAATCATTAATTTTTTTCTCAATATTTGGATGTGTATTGTATTAATGGATTCTCCGTTATTCTTATTATCTATCCCTATACAGTTAAGCAGTTTGTAATAAAAACTGTTATAAAAAAAATAAAAATAAAAATAGAATACAGTATTTGAGATAAGTAGAGAGCTAGATAGACATATATCTTAGGTATATAATACAAAATTACACATTTAAAAAAAAATTGGTGTAGATAGACGATGGAAGCAATTCTGTCGTTGATATGAGTGTAGTCATATTTCTTGATACATAGTTTATTTTATTTTTATTGATATTTAAAATATATAAAAGTAAAATGATAGCAATGAAATGTTAATAATTTGTAATGAATCTACCTATTACTTTTGTCTATTCCTTCTACACAAATTTTTTTTTTTTTTTTTTTTTTTTTTTGTAAATCTTACAAGCTGCCTTACTCAAGAGCGATAAGCAATATAGATTGCAATGAATCCTTTCAATATATGGAATGAAATTAAAAAATAAAAAAAAGGATCAATGTGAAAAAAAAATATATAAATTAACACCTTCAAACAATTTTTTTTTTTTTTTTTTTTTTTTTTTTTAAACCATTTATTGAAATTTACAACTGTATTCAAAATAAGCCTAGTAAATGAGATGATAATGCTCGTAATTACATGTCAATTTATTGTAAAGCAAATTCAATAAAAGTTCTATATTAGAAGGTCCTGAGGCCAACTTCTTTTCAGACGCTTCGGAGTGTTATCTGGAATAGAATGGAAGGCAAGTCGAAATACGAGTGGATTTTGAATAGTTATGGAGTTTACTATGAAAAGATAGATATTTGCTTTGAGCAAAGTATGGTACGGATTGAGGATTTCCCTAAGAATTTTTGATTGTAAGGAATCGGCGCAAAATGAAGTGGATGGTTGAACCCCAAAGATCAAGTCCAAATAGGTCTAACTACTGGCTTGTAAATGAGTCTGTAGTAATTAATCGGAAGTTTTAAACAACTTCATCTATATTCTATATATCAATTTATTAAAATTTACAACTGTACAAATATATACATTAAATAAATGAGCTGATAACGATTACAATAACAACTCAAAGCTTGAAAAGAACTACCCATCAGTAGCACTTCAATAAAAATTCTACACTAGAAGGTCTCTGGGCCACCTTCTTTTCAGACCCCTCGGAGGATTATTGGGAATGGTGTGGAAAGCAAGTTGAGGAATTAGGGGATTTGAGTGGTTATGGAGCTTACTATGAAAGGATAGAAATCTGGTTTGGGCTAAATCTGCAACATATGGACCAGTAAGACCTTTATGGGTAAGTTTATTGGTGACAAAGTAAGGTGCATTGAGGATTAGTCTTCTGTGATTAATTGGGAGATTTGAACGTTTTTCTAAGGAATGTTGAAGTAATCTGTAACGACGGGCAGTTTTAGTCTTGTATGTAGATCAACAAAAATTTAAATATAGACATACTATATACACAATATTTACAAGCATCCCGGGGAAACCCTGAACGAACCACCCATTACTATGGGAGGTCAAGCCTAGCATTGAGAGATCCCAGCGCTGCTCTTTTAGCTGCGTCACTAGCAGTGGAGGCTGAGCGAGAGCGCTATAGCACAGTCAGGCCTTGACCCATTTACAGTACTTCATAAATGTTTTGCATTATAAGGTCCTTAGAACATCTTCTTTTCAGACCCCTGGAAAGGTAATTGGGAATCAAGAAGGAAGCATATTTGAAAACTAGTATATTAGAGTGGGTTATAGATATTTTAAAGAATTTTATCAAGCAAACTTCATTATTTCTTACTGAAAGCGGCTTCACAAGAAATCTAATCCATTTCATGGCGACACGGTGACAAATTGTGATAAAAACTGAAATGAAAAGGCTACTATATCGGCTCTTAGCCTCAATGAATAACGTTTGAGGGAATAAGTATCGAAAATACTCCTAATGGCGAGGACTACTTTCCTCCAAGCACAAGTATTGACCTAGACACCATTAAGGGAATGTTTATTGAGCGACTGTCCACTTACCGTCTTGATAATGACCGGGCTCGCAGATATCGTGGATGACAGCGCTCGTTCCGATGTAGAGCTTGTTGAAATGGGACCTCTGTGCGGGCTTCAGGCAGGTCCTGGTGTAGTTGTCGATGCATCTGAGGCCACTGTGCAAGTGCCTGGGGAAAATTAAAATGATTTTAAGAAATTAAAAAAAAAAAAAATGAATCATCCGCTAGGTCATAAAAAATGTCCTCATGCACATATATTTTGTTGTTTATCTGGACTTTAAAGGTTTTGTCATTTAATGAAATTTAAAACTACTTTTACCCGTTTAAACAAATATGTTTACACTTATTGAATACAGGCATGTAATATAATCTAATCTCCTTCAAGCTTTACAGAGCTCTAGTCAAAATGATTCCAGTTAAAACTCATATAATTTTCATAATAAAAAAAATATGGACCTATCTGCCAGGTCATTCAAAATTTCCTCATGCAAATAATTTATGTTGATCATTTGGAATTTAAAGCTTTTGTTATTTAATAATATTCAAAACTAGTTTTACTCGTTTAAACACAAATGTTTACTCTTCATGAAAAGAGCCATGGAATATAATTCAGTCTCCTTCAAGCTTTTCAGAGCTCTAGTCAAAATGATTCCAGTTAAAATTCTTATTTTTCTCATGTTTATCATTTGGAATTTTAAAAAACAGACTTAAATTAATTGATTAAATCTTCAGCATAAAATGGTATATAAAAAAAATGTTCATTTTTATTTGAACGCATTTATTATTCAATCAAATTTAAAACTACTTTTACTCGTTTAAACACAAATGTTTACACTTCATGAAAAGCGGCATTCAATTTAATCATGTCAATTTCAAGCTTTCCAGAACTCTAGTCAAAATGATTTTAGTTAAAAATATTATTTTTCTTTAAGAGAACAAACGTGCCTGGGAAAAATTAAAATTATTTCCAGAATAACAAAAATGATCTACTTATCTGCCAGATTATTCAAAATGTCCTCATGCAAATGAGTTGTTTATTTTTTATTTAAGCAGATGGGGCAATTAAATTGATTAAATCTCATTAAGCATAAAATGTTACTAAATCGTTAGTGGATGGATTCAAAAACCACAATCCGCATTATTCGTGGATAAATTAAGTTAAAATGAGTTTGAGAAAATTGAGAAGCATTCTGATAATTCTAGAGACACAAGCCTGAAAATGGGACAATGTTCCGAAACATGTAGCGACATATATTGAAATATAATAGGAGTTATGCCGAAAAAAGACTTAAATAATTGATTAAATCTTCAGCATAAAATGTTATAAAAAAAAAAAATTGTTCATTTTATTTTAACGCATTTGTTATTCAATAAAACTCAAAACTACTTTTGCTCGTTTAAACACAAATGTTTACACTTCATGAATAGAGGCATTCAATATAAGTCCAGTCCACTTCAAGCTTTCCAGAGCTCCAGTCAAAACTGATTCCAGATAAAACTCTTATTTTCCGCTATGAGAAGAAACTTAGGTTAAGTTTAACCAATATCATAGTTTGTCCGGTAAATAATGCAGGCTTGTTTCCTTTAAATTATCCATCAGTTTTTCTTTGTATTAATGCCAAAATTGTTATTCCTCTACTAAATAAGAATGGTTTTTTACCTCTTAAAAATTTTACTACTTGAAAATAATTCAGTATTTAATAACAACTTTACACGTGATTTTAGAATAATTTGGTATTCAAAATTTAAACTCAGTGAGAACAGGGCCCTGTAAACATTGATGCGGGGACAATAGCGCGATTTTATGAAGCCTTTAACAATGGTTTCAAAAAAATCATTCGAAAGAGACTTTAGCCTTGAGTACAAGTAGATTCTTTGCAGGAGTTCTCTCTTGGATGATATTCTGAGAGGGTTTGTGGATTAAAATCCCAGAATTTTCGAACACTTGCAGAGAAAAATAACAGTTAGAAAATCAAACGACTCTTACCATCTCAAGCTACCAGAAGAGCTATCGTTATGAAACGTTATTTCGTACTTATACACGCTATTAATATCATTTTAAAAAAATACATTCTACACTATTCAAGATGAAGAAATCTGCAGTACCTGTAAGCAATATATATTTAATAGCCTACATCATCTTCTCATGCGCCCGTCATCTAATGTACATAGAGAGAGATACCTGCAGCAATGCATAGCTGATTCACTTACTTTTGTTAATGTAGAGAACATTCTTAATACAGACAGTATAGAAAAAGAAAATTATATTTACTTATTTTTATTATCAGGAGCTAAGATGTACTCTGTTCCCGAAATGATACCATCCCATACAAATTGACTGGTAACTTGCTCTATTATTATTAGGAATATTAATTTACTTTATGGATATAAGTTATCATTATTCGTATTTATTTTATTCTAGTTGATTTTAATATTGAAAAAAAAAATGGCTATTGCGAATTTTTTTTGTGCTATATATATTTTGTTATTGAATATTGTCAAATGTCAAATTTAGATTGAGTTAAGTATGCTGCATATGTAGGAACCCATTTAAAATGGGCAGCACCGCTTAGTAAAGTGTCTCTCTCTCTCTCTCTCTCTCTCTCTCTCTCTCTCTCTCTCTCTCTCTCTCTCTCTCTCTCTCTCTCTCTCTCTCTCTCTCTCTCTCTCTCTCTCTCTCTCTCTTATTTATATTTATGTATATATATTAATTATTAATTTTGAATTAATTAAAGTTATACGTTTAAAATAAGATTTTAATAATGTGTAGTATTTACTATAGTGGGAGTAATATTTTGTTTACAATGCAAACCTTAATAAGATGTGCGGTCAGCAACTCACAAAAAGTATGTACATAAATTGTTTATATTTTGAAACATTTGTACACGAATACGTTCTTTAACAATTTTAAATTATTATTATTATAGTCTCTGCTCAACCGCCCTTCTCTCAAGACCTCTTGCCTACCAACTACCATATTTTAAAAACCTGAACCAATTTTCAGGCTTAAAAAAATTATTGACTATAGGTCGATATAAATGAGAGATGCGTAATAATGAGAATTCATTATATCTCCGATCAGCTTCATTTTAAATCCTCTGTCGGTTTCCACAATACCCACTTCTTTATTTCAGATTAATGTGCGACAGTTCACCGTAATGCAGAATTCGAAAGTATTGCCTTATCCGATCCTCGTAATCTAAAATTCGTTTCCTTCCTCCATCGTTCGCTTAAACAAACTTCCGATTTTTCAATTCCGCATTTTCAATCGTCAATCCAAACAGTTCCCCAAGAATTACAATATGTAATTATTATTGTTGATTCTTTATAAGAATAGTAATTGAGATGAGACGGACCAACAAACTTTGATATTCAATGGAATGAAGCCTTGCTACGTGATCTAAATGATAGTGAGAATCAACCGCACTGGTATGGCAACTTTTGGACCAGAAAAAAAATTAATTAATTAATTAGGAAAATATAATATACCTACTTCATTTAACACACAACTTTTATAAACGTAAACAAGCTATGTATCTACTAATTTCATCTGTCTCATGTATTATTGAACATTCAAGAAAGCAACAACTGCAAAGAATCCACATGTGCTGAGAAAGGGCGAATACATTTTCGGTTGCACAAGGAATAGTGAACTGGAGGGTAAATGATGGATGCTATCAACAGCTGTGGAAAGAATGAAGGGTCCGCTACCCAGTTTACCGTGCAAGAGTTTACAAACAATCAGCAAACCGTATTCAGATTGAATATTAATGAATTATGAGCATAACAGTTCTCGGCACCGCAACAGTTTATGACTTGTTCATATGATTGATGGTTATTAATTCAGCGTTTGATGGAAAGACTCTAAAAAGAAAATGGTTGGCAATAATAAAAATAAATTAATACAGCTTAGTCTTAGACAATTACATCTCAAACTACAATGAAGTACCCTCAATATTTGTGAGGCTCAAACTCCAAAAGAAATAATCAAAAAAAATAAAAGAGTTTATCGTCTAGTGCAAATAACAGGGGCTAACGTTCTAATATCAGCCTATAACATGTGTTCCCGTTACAATAAACAAATGTGGTAAAATAAGATTACTCGGACCGAAATCGAAAAAGTATTTTAAATTATGTTATGGAGTGCTGGCAATGACCAGCTTCTTAACTCAAGTCCTGTGCAACTGTGCCATAGCGCTCTCTCTCAGCCTCCACTGGATTCTATCAGTGATGCAGTAGATAGAACAGCACAGGGAACTCTCTGAGCCCGGCTTGCCTTTCAAATTGGGGGCATGCTTGGATTGAGATGTTCCTCGGAATGTTTGTAAATACTGTATATAGAGTATGAATGTAGTTATGATTCTTTCTTTTCTTCCTTAATTCTTATTTTATTTATTAGTTTCAACAATCACTACCTATTATCATATTATCATTGATTATATTCTATTTTATTTCTTGTACATTTTATCTTATTTCTTGTATACATTTCATGTATCTTTAAAGGTTGTTTATTTTAAATTTTCTTACTTTATTTCTTTTACATTATTTTATATCAGTGTACATATTGAATGAATGAGTCACTGTCATTGATATTACTCATTGCCCTTGAGTGAGGCAGCATGTAATTAATCAAATAAAAAGATTTCAAAAAAAAAAAAAATTATACCTAGGTTTCTAACTATAACAGATTTTCAAAAATCTAGGTAGCATTTCTGGCCACAATATCAGGGAATTAAACATCGCTCTTTCCACCTTTTTCTAGTTTGCTTTGAGTTATTAATACTAATTTTTAGGTCAACTGTCGTTATATCTTGTATTACTGTTATGTTCTATATTAGGTGAAAACATTGAAGTTCAAATACAATCTTTAAGAATATATCAATCGTTCTTAATAAATAGAGAATGATATTAAAAATTAAAAATAATAATTAACTTGATGATGAACTAAAAGCATAGGTTGGTTTTAAGGTGTATACGCCTAAACATTTTGATAAAATATCTCTACTTCCTTTAACATAATAAATTAAAGTAGTGGACGGCATAAGATGAGCCACCATTCTCAACATAATGGGAATAAAACAAAGAGGTTGATTGAACCAACAAAAGCATCTACAGGCTGTGTTACCTGAAGTTGGGATACAAATCCCGAAACATGTAGTTTGATTGAATCAAATATAATGAGTATACGCCTAAATATTTTGATAAATACACAAAAGGCAACAGTGAAAATAATTTATCGTGCCGACGTTTCGGATTGCTTAGCCAAAAAACCAAAAGTAATCTTCTAGTAAGTTGTACAAATTACATTAAGTGTGTACATATGTATGTATAGAGTTCAGTAAGGAATGGACAAAATAGTAACATTTTGGTTCCATATTTTTTTTTTTTTTTTTTTTTTTTTTTGCAAATTGTCAAAAAAGTATTCCCACATTTTGAAATTCGCGGATATTCAAAACTCTACTATGTAGCCGGATTAGCGTATAGCATCTGCAAGGCCACCTATCGATTAATGCATAGGCCAACGGATATATTACAAACTATATTTGACGACAGTACAAACAGTGGTTGCATAACGCTTAGTGTCAGAACATAATGCAATACGGGAGTTACAAACACGGACAAAGTCGTCAAACATATCTTTGTTCTGGCACAAAGATAAAGAGTTAAAAATAGCCCATGATTGAATAAAAAAACAAAACAATTATCGTAATAAGTGTATATACCATTCCGAACATAATATTAATTTTAATAAATAACTTTTTTTTTTTTAACAAGTATTTATATATTCTAAAAGTGGACCGGAAAATAGACAAAGCCTTTAATCCTCCCCTTGTGCATTATTGAAATTACAAAAAATTTTAAGTGTAATTAACACATGTTGGATTAAAACTATAAACATAAACTATTAGAAATATGAAGTAGTTGAGAGAATAAAATGTCCCAGGAGATCTCATCAATACAATTATATCAATATATAAAGGCGCTAAATATGTGCACTACGCATCAATAGGAATAAGAAAAGTAAATTCAAGATGGATAAAGGAGTCAGACAGGGCGTTGGTCTAAGCCCCTTTTTTTATCATTCATGGGTTAGATACATAATATATGTATAAGGATGACAACCCAAACATTAATTGGTAGATGGAACATACAACCTGTACTAGTCCGGAGTCTCCTGTAATGTATTCTGACGACATTGCTCTTCTTGTAGAAAGAAAAGAGGATCTCCTTAAAAAGAGTATGATGATCAACAGCGCTAAGAGCAATGTTCTTTTTATGTCCAGACATGAATATGAAGATGTAAATATGTTTTTTGGCAGAGCGAGGCTTGAAATTATCGACCACATTCACTACCTAGGAACCATTATTAGCAGGTCTCATTGAATAAACTATATCATGTAACGGGGAAGTCCTAGATGTAGTAAACGAATATAACAACTTGGAAACCATAATAAATAGTCCTGGTATGATTGATCAAGAAATAGCCAATAGAATTTGAATAGCACAACAGGTTTACTACCAGATCAATAATAGCATTACCGTATCACTGCTGCTGAGATGAAGTTCTTACACAGAGGAATGCATGAAGAACGTAAGAATCAGAGAACGAATAGAGGGGCCTCCATTGAACACAATCATGAAAAACTTCAATGGTTTGGACATGTCTATCGGATGGCTAAAGTAAGAGAACCCAGGAAGATAATGGAAGCTAGACCTAAATCTATAATACCAAATGGTCGCTGAATATCAGGAATACATCCAGATAATTAGGGGCAATAGAAAAAAAACCCTCGCTGAAATAAAAGTGATATGCAGGATCCGAGAGGATTGGTGGTGCTGGATCGAGGCCCCTCAACGCAAACAATAGCTCGAAAAGGAAGAAGAAGAAGAATAGATACAGAGATTGGTAATAGGATAAACAGGGATATATTACCAGATCACTAATAGTATAATCAGACTCCGGAGTATGTGGGTAAAGCAACAAAGTTTCACATTTACAATTTCCCAGTATTCACGTATGGCCGTGAAAGCTGGGTCATACTTGACATCAGCCGAATTATAGGAGCAGAGATATGTGCTTAATATATATTAAACAAGGATAGACCGCGTGCACAGTCAGAAAATAAGAGAACAATTAAAAGTAAGTAAAAGAACTTAAGAGCTCCGGTAAAAAACGAAAGCTCAACTCGTTCCCCATGTATAACGCATGGATGAAGAATGGCATCCCAAAAATATTATGGAAGCCCACTCGTGGCGTAGGAGACCCCGAGGACGCCAAAGAATTCTATATGAAGACCATATCCCGAGAACAGAAGCAAAAAGAGAGGATATGATCTTTCGAATAAAGAGGTTGTGTCAGTACCGGGTGAACTGTCGGATTGAAGCCCTTCCACGCTTGAAATGTCGTACAGAGGGGGGGGGGGGGGAGAAGAAGAAGAGGAGAGTTAACGCTGGTAGTTAATATTTCTAATTTTCGACGAAAATCTCCCATCTCCGACTAATATCAGTAGAAGACTGTCAAGACGTTTCAATATTTCTGTCACGAGGGTAAGTACATAATTAATAAGCAAATAAACAGTTCACCCTGGATTCACTGAAATCCTGATTACTGATGATTCGATTACTGAGAAATTATATAGTTTTCGTTAATGCACCTAAAAATCCTAATTTTTTAATAACCATTTAGTATCGACACACATTATCCTTAAACTATTGGTGTGAATTGATTAATGACTATTTCATTGGCACCTATTTTTACATCATAAACTTACAGGTGAAATAAACCTTGATTTCTTTCAAAATATTGTGTGGAATCTTTTACGTGTCCCTGCTCAGGCTAGATGTGGTTTAGGCACGATGGAGCACCAGCACATATTTCTTAGGCTGTAACTGCTTATTTGGATACTACACATAACAGCAAAGGGATCGTACGCAGTGCTCCACTAAAATGACCTCCGCTAAGCCTCACCTTATACTTTTTGTTTTTTTCCTTTGGGGTTATATTAAATCAATATTATATAAATTTAGAAATAAGTAGGTGAAAACTCGCATAATTTAAAGTTGCAGAACTCTCAAGAAAAACCTTTAAACGATTATACAAAGTAGATAATCATGGATCAGACGTGCTCAACTCCGCATACAAGAGGAGGGGAGGACATTTAGTACAGCTGATGTAAATTTCATCAGAATTCCAACAAATATTTCATTTTTCCTGTGACTTTTTTTTTTTTTTTCTGTGTAGTTTTATGTTGTTTTAGCGTAGTCCATAAAATAAATAAATTTAGGACATAAAACCTTACATTTGTTACATGTAATTCCAAAACACCCAGTATAAAAACATGTTTTTTTTTTAAAGGTAGTTCAGACATTTCGAGTGGTTTAATTGTTAAATTGTTTACTCTGAACGCTGTAGCAATAATATGGAAGATAAATCTGGGAAGAGTGTGGATAGAGAGAGCTTCAAAAATATCAGAGGAAGTTGAAAGAGAGAGGCTGAGGGCGAAAAAAGAGCTAAGAAAAAGAGAAGTTAAGATAACATAATAAACACGGTGAGGGAAACAAGTTAGAGAAGTTCAAAACAAATTCACAATTTTAACGTCCATTAAAATATTAGTAGGAAAACATATAAACATATAAATAAAATACATACATGTATAAATACATTTTTAAAAAATTAAAAAATACATATTTAAAAATAACATACACCAAATAAAAAATAGGATTCGCTATAAGAACATATTCTGAACATCAAATAATTCTGAACTAACTTTAACGAAGCATCGCAGTAACCGACCTTTGAATAATTATTGACGCCTAATTAAGAAGTCGAAATTGCTCGATTGGCAACATTTTGTATTTGCTGATGAACAGGATATCATCGCAAAAGGTGATGACGTGAGCTATTTTTAATTAAAAGTATTGGACCATTTTGAACAATTGGGCTTGATTATTAATTATTGAAAACAATAAATTATAAACTGAGCGACCGAGATATTGCAAGTTTAGATGACCTTTTACCATTGGCTCACTATTGGAAAGTAACGGGGTGAAGTTGAAATAGATAAACATAGAAAAAAAATACTATAAAAACTAATAATGTCCTGCTAAATTTTCCACTCTGACGTAATATTCTCGGAACGAAGAAGAGGCTTATGTATAAAAAAAAAAGGAAAAGATAATTTTATCAATGGAGGAGCATATAAAAAGTAGAAGAGAAAGTGAAAAAAAAATCCTAGAAGTAATATTAATTAAACTACAGATATGATTTAAATTATTTAAATCTTGTGTACTTTTCTGTTATCGTCCCGTCTATAAAAAATGTGTTCCAAATATATACATCAAGTAAATTTGTAGTTATCTATTTCAATAACTCTCAAAGCTTGAAAAGAACAACCCATCAGTAGCACTTCAATAAAAATTCTACACTAGAAGGTCTCTGAGCCACCTTCTTTTCAGACCCCTCGGAGGATTATCGGGAATGGTGTGGGAAGCAAGTTGAGAAATTAGGAGATTTGAGTGGTTATGGAGCTTACTATGAAAGGATAGATATCTGCTTTAAGCAAAGTTAGAAACGTATGGTACATTAAGATCTTTATTGGTGAATAAGTAAGGAGCATTGAGGATTTTTCGAAGGATTTTGGATTTGGATACCATATTAATTGGATGGTTTAGTGGAGTCCCAAAGCTCAACGATGTTTGTTCAAGCGGAGTCCTAGGTAAGCAAGTTGAGAAGTTAGGGGATTTGAGTGGTTTTGGAGCTTACTATGAAAGGATAGATATCTGGTTTGGGCTAAATCTGCAACATATGGAACATTAAGATCTTTATGGATAAGTTTATTGGTGACAAAGTAAGGTGCATTGAAGATTTTTCGAAGGATTTCGGATTGTAAGGATTGGATACGAGATGAATTGGATGGTTTAGTGGAGCCCCAAAGCTCAACTCCGTACGTCCAGATAGGTCTAATCACAGTCATGTATATTAGTCTTTTGTTATTAATTGGGAGCTTTGAACGTTTGTCTAATAAATGTTGAAGTAATCTGTAACGACGGGCAGTTTCTTGTCTTTTTAGTCTTGTATGTGGATTCCAAGTAAGACGTTTGTCCAAGTGGAGTCCAAGGTAGCGGATCTGTTCAACAGGGATTAGTGGAATATCATTAGAGGATATTGTGGGACAGGAAGTCGTGGGCTTACGACGAAGGGTAAAGGTTATTTGGTGAGATTTTTTTGGATTTATTTTGATTCTCCATTTTTGACACTATTCTTGAAGGGTTAGGATATGGGATTGGAGTGTTTGGGAGGCAATGAAGGGATCATTATTTACTGATAACGCACGTGTTTGAGGATAGTGGTAGGATTAGATGGGATGTCAGATAGGGCCGAGGATACTTAAAAATTAGATCTTTAATATCTGTCAATATTTCATTGAAAGAATTTTTTCCTGTCACATAAATTTCGCTGAATAAGTTTTAAAAACATTCCTTCTAGTACGCCTTCTTCCTTTGTTGTTCCATTTTATAATGATTATAATTATAATAATAAATCTACCATATTTAACAT
This sequence comes from Euschistus heros, assembly GCA_003667255.2. Classification (NCBI taxonomy): domain Eukaryota; kingdom Metazoa; phylum Arthropoda; class Insecta; order Hemiptera; family Pentatomidae; genus Euschistus; species Euschistus heros. The sequence goes on from RCWM02000019.1 coordinate 1,130,439, forward strand.
GAATAATTATCCAACACAAAGAAACATGTGTTTTATTTTTGTAGTAATATACTACCTACATTAAAAACATTTTTTATTTACCTGACAATAACAGAAAACTGATTATTATTAATTAAGAAATAAAAAGCTGAAGGTAAAATAAAGAGAAGACATGGAGGAATGAAGGAAGAGACTTAAATAGTAGTTAGATGATCTTCATATGTAAGGAAATACAGAATATAGAAAAAATAATAATAGAATTACTTACGGGCATAGGGAGTCAAGATCTTCCTTTTTTGTTGCGAAGTGGATTCGTTCAACTGTGGTTGGATATGCGCAAGAAATCAATGTAGTTTGGTTGCAGAGGGGGTTGTTCAATGTGATTTCGGGAGTTTCCAAATCTACAACAAAAAACATACACATCAACATGCAAAAAAAAAAAAAAAAAAAGTATAAAATAGGAATAATAATAAAAAATAAAATAAAATAAAGTAATAATTGTAACAACCATATAACAACACTAACAACAACAAACATTGGATAATCATAAAATTTAATTACTATTATATTATTGTAGTGATAATTATTATTTGATTTTATAACAGCAGTTAATATTATTTAATTTAATATTTTCATGATAATTTTTATTTAAAATTTTAAATATTTATTTTGGATATTATTATTTTTAAAATTATTTTTACTAAAGATTTTTTATTTTGTCTCATTTCATTTTTACCTCGTTATTAGAGAATTAATTGTAAACAGAACATTTTAATCAGCAATTTTACCTCGGCCATATCAGATTACCACATGTTTAAGTCAGTGACCCACTTTTTTAAGTCTCTCGCATTGAGGAAGATACTAATGAATTTAGTATTGAAAAAATAATTTATGATTTTCTTTTACATATCAAAAATCAAAAACGTTTCATTAATTATTTATTTTATATTTTTATTTATTTTATTATTTTTTTTTTTTTTTTTATTATTTTTTTTTTTTTTTTTTTTTTTTTTTTTTTTTTTTTTTTTTAGTATTCATGACCTTAAAAACATAAAGCCTATACAAAACTGTTTGTAATTTTAAAAGTATAGAGTACAAAAAAAAAAAAAAAAAAAATCTTTATGGTCTGCTAAAATTTTAAACTAAATAAGTTGTTTTTATAGAACTTATGATAAAACAATGATATCATGATTTTATTTTTTTTTTTTTTTTTTAAAGTGTACTCGTAAATAAATATTGATATCGTATTTATTTCTTTTTTTATTATTGATAATATTTAAAATGACGCACAGACATTAAAACATGAACAAACATTTAATCTATTTTTAATGCAACAAACAAAGAATGTGTACAAGCTATTAAGGTAGAAGGCAGATATAAATAGGATGCAACTAAATCTGGAACCCAACCCAAGATTGGCTGATGTCTACTATTTACTAGTTGCTTTGAGTCTAGGATTTATTTTTAAGACAAATTAGTTTGTTGAAAACATTTGTTACCTATTCGTTACTAGAGAATATTTCGAAAATTAGATAAGAAAGAAGCACTGAACATCATCCCGATGAAAATATAATATAACACTTAAATAAATTTACAATTGCTAATATATAATTATATCAATTATAAAAAATTTAATAACCAACAAAAATCGTTCTACTTGGATATAATTTTTTTTTTAAACATTTACACTAAAAATTACTGTACTTTATTTACACAAATAAAAAAACTAAACGTATATGCAAATAAGAAGGATGTTACAAAATGGAACGAGTGAATGTGGGATCCTTTTCAGTAAATATTTATATTCAAACATGACGAACATGCCACATTGTTTTGTACACGTATATGATTTCGTTGTTTTCAAGTGAAAAAAAGAGAAAAAAAATTAAAATATTATAAATACATACATACAGAACGTGCATATAATATATGTGTGAGTGTGTGTATTCTTCTTTTTCTTTTTTGTTTTTGCATTTATATTGTCATTAGTAAGAAAAATATGAAATAAAATGTTTTATCCGGAATTTAACGTACCGGCAGGAATTTAAAAGTTCAGCCCGTCCAATTTAAAACATTATTCAAGAATAATTATTCACTTTGTCGTAAATAAAATTTATATATATGTCATAAAAATATCTCAGCTCTGACCAAAAAATAAACATCTTTAAAAGGTATTGAAGTGAATGTACTCAAACAAAAAAAAAAATTGCTTAAAAAATTTGTATATAGTTTACAATAACACTGATCAAAGTGAAATGTTACTACTTAAGGACAGAGTAAAAAAATAATGAATTGACAAAAGAAGTACATAATTACTTAAAGATAAGTTAAGTCGCTAATTATCATATTTAATCTTTTTATTTTTATATCCATAGTTAAGGAAAACATGAAGAATAATGCTGGACCCGCGTATAATCCGAATCCGCGAAATAATGAGGGCCCATCGTTGATTCTGGAAAGAAATATGTGATCGTATGAAAGATTCAACGATTTGTCAAAATATTAATCAAAAGGCAGTTAAAACAATAAATAGATTTCTCCTAGAATTTATTTATTAAAATTATTATTATTCATTCAAACCAATATAGCTCCTAAACTTTACGTCCAAGCGACAAAAGTTATATAACAAAAAGTATTCCCTCTTAAATTTCAAATATAGAAACTGTTAAAAATCTTCCTCAACTACACCAACAGACTTAGAGCGTGTCGAAATTTTACATTTTTTAGGGTGACAAAAACGTGACATAAAAACATTTATAGACCCCAGCCTAAAGACATATCCACGACGAAAAATCACAATATTGTGTCTATTTTTTTTATTTATATATTCATACCGCTAAAAATCTGACTTAAATAGTTATAGAGTTATAAATTTATATCAATTAAGCAAGGGTGTTAATGAGAATGCACTATGTTGCGTATTGTGCTAACAAACAATTAAGTAACAAGTACAATGCAGTGGGACTTAGCCAAGTCCCGAAGAGGGTCTAATTATAAAGCCTCGTTAAATTGGGAATTAACGGGAAGAGGATGTTGGGTTTTTCTCTTCTTTATAAGGAGAAAAGTATTACGATTTCTATAACATTTCTATCCTCTATGAACCCGGAAATAATATATAAAATCATCACACATTTCTTTTAATATGTTTATTAAAAAAAACATAACATATAGTAATAAAGAAAAATATTTTTATGATTTTTTTTTTTTTAAATTAAAAAAAAAAAAAAAAAAAAAAAAAAATATATATATACACATTATATATCTTAGAATACTAGTTCGTATTCTAGTCTACTGCAAAGGAAATCTGCCCATTTATTATTGTTATTTATTTTTTTTTTTTTTTTTTTTTAACGGAAAAGACAGATTATTTTCTGATTATATTACAAGATACAGACCAACACATACACTTTGAAATCGGAAGCTGATTATGGAACATAACAATTTTTTTTTTAACGGTATATATATTGTAGCGACTTGTTTCAGCTGTACATTTGGACATATGAAGTTAGTCTCTAGTGTTCAACTAAAACTCTCAATTCTACTCAAATCCAATCCTTACAATCCATTATCCTTCGAAAAATCCTCAATACTCCTTTGCTACAAATAAACTAATCCATAAACATTTGTCCCATATGTTGTTAATTTAACCCAAGCCAGAACCTATTCTTCCAAAGTACTCCAGTCACTCATCTTGCTTCCCATTCCATTCCTGATAACCCTCCGAAACGTTTGAAAAGAAGATGGCCTTGAGACCTTCTACTATTTTCACCAATGGGTAGCTACTTTACAAGCTATTTACTGTATTTTCCCACACATTTACTAGATGTATATCTTCTATACTGTACAAACATAAAACTAGCTAATGCCGTACCGCATATCGTTGAAGAAACACATATTTCGAACAAGTATTTTTAAGCTTTTTAGTCAATCTGGCCCATAGTTGTTTTTCCCGAACGAAAGTACGCACACGATTAAAGTCGTAATTATGTAACGAAATATTCCGAGAAGTCAATTACAGAAACATGAGTTTTTATCTCATTTTCAGAAAAATTACACTAATACTAATACATAAAAAAAGCACTTGTTACATATATATTTATAAATTCCTCCTTGAATTTATTTCATATATTAAGAACAATATTTAAAGATTTTTCTAAATAAAGGCTACATAAATTTAATAATTCAATGAAACAAACAAACATGACCTGTCATATTATATTTGCAATAATGGATCAAATTTTCTAGGTAATTATGACCATAGTTTTATGTGAAGTGCCTTAAACACATAAAAATAATGTAGATAAATTATCTAGGAAACATGTCTATTATAGTTACGTATCTCATTTGATAGTATTAAAACGTTTAATTAATTATATACGAAACGTAAACATATGATACCATTAACATTTTAAATAAAAGCCCCTAGACATGATTAAATCATTAATCAATTTAATGGGTTAATTGAATTATTGGATACATCAACTATAAACAATTAAGTATTAGAATATATTAGAAATATTGTAGGAATACATTTTCTATTATACTTAGGTTAAGCAATTATGTTTTTTTGGTACAATATTTACATAAATATACTACACAAATAATCCAAATACCTAATTCAAAACAGTATGATATAAGTTTCAAGTCACCAAAACTGTTACAGATCATTAATTCTATTATACTTAGGTTAAGCAATTATGTTTTTTTGGTACAATATTTGCATAAATATACTACACAAATAATCCAAATACCTAATTCAAAACAGTATGATATAAGTTTCAAGTCACTAAAACTGTTACAGATCATTAATATATAGCTAACGATTAATTAACTATCAATGACTTAGTAGTGGTAAAAATTCGTTGACTCAAATTCATAAATGTATTATACAATTATTAATTTATAAAAAAAAAAAATACAGTTATTAAAAATATATAAATAACATTAATTACAAATAATTCAAGGCATAAGTAAGCAAAATTTGAAAATAAAACATGTTTCAAAAAAGCATTTAAATATGATGGTTTAATTATTGATACATAATAATTTAACTGTTAGGTACAACCTAACTGTTAACTTGTCTATGTGTTTTGTTCAATTTTTTATTATTTTAGGCATATGGCTATTTCATAACAGTCTATAATTTTATTTTTTATTTTTTATTTATTTTTTATTTTTTATTTTTTATTTTATTTTATTTTATTTTATTTTTTTTTTTTTTTTAGTCTTTAAGTAATATGTGTTTTGTCCGTTTGTGTTTGTATCTTTTTAGAGTTTTCTTGTTGTAATTACCTATTTCTTGGATATATGGGTTTTCAGATATAGCAGTTGATATGAAAAATGAGTTTGTTTGGGAGTGAATGTGTTGTTTGATTGTGGGAAGATTAAGATCAGTGAGCATAGTGGCAATTCTTGTATATTTGGGGTAATTATTTATGATTCTCATACAAATATTTTGAATAATTTCCAGTTTTCTGTAATTTGTATTGCATGTATTACTCCAAACAGGTAAGGAGTATGTTATCATAGGTCTGATTACGGATTTATAGAGTATTAATTTGTTTCTATTGGATAAATTAGAGTGCTTATTGAAGTAAGGGGACATTTTACTGATCATATTTTTTATTTTGTTACATTTTTATTTACATGTGCTGTAAATGTGAGGGATCGGTCTAATTCTACGCCAAGATATGCTACTGATTGTGTCCAGGGATATGATAGTCATCTATAGATATATAGTGGTCTATTGTAGGTCTGCGTTTTGTGAAAATTATTGCTGTAGATTTACTTTGGTTAATTTTGATTTTCCATTTGTTGTAGTATCTGTTAAGTTTTTTAAATACGGACGATAAACGGTGGGCTATGGTATCAATCCTGTATGAGCTAGTATATAGGGCGGTGTCATCAGCAAATAGGGATCTTTCAATTGATGGGATACTGGGGAGATCGGATAGATAAATCTATAATTAATTTGTTTTGAAATCGATAAAGAAGTATTTTCTTTAAAAATACAAGAAATGAATAAAAAAATCAATAAATCCTTAATCCTGCTAATTTGAAATAAGTTGTAGGTCTCTTGGGAAAATAACGTTAATTCATTGAAATAATAGTGATTCTGTCACCTCGAATAGGTTGTAATGGGGTGGTGGGTTATGTTAGGCCGTGGGTTCGAAATTTTATTTCTTCTATGTTAGTAACCTGTAGGATAACTCGTCCTCTCTGCCCTAGTTGGAGTACATGAGGAAGTCAAGCCCCAATAAAAACAAAAACATATTTTTTATTTTAATTTATTATTATTGTTAATTCCAGGGCTTAAAGTAATATGATACAAAGATTTCAAATAATTAATTTTTTTTTCTGTAAAACTTAATTGGACAATATTAATATGAGTGACAATGCAACTGAAATAAAATATAGAGTTTATATAAACACTTTATAAAATAGTCTTAATAGATAATAATAACACAAGTTGAACATGACTCAGTAGTATGGCTAAAAACATGTGAGAATTGACGATGTGAAGGTGGTCACTGATTGGGAGGTAAATGACGTATTATATAGTTGTAAAAAAAAAAAAAATATATATATTTGCTATATTTTTAATATAAAAATAATTTAAATATTTAAATCAAGAAATTCTTTATAGGAGCGTTATGACCGGTAAAATGGAATCGTTACAAAGAATACAATTTATTTGGGACATTAATTGTTGGGACTGGGAACATAGTACAAAAAAGGAAAGTTATAATCAGGACGCTGAACATACAAATTAATAAATATTATATATATATATATATATATATATATATATATATATATATATATATATATATATATATATATATAAGGTATATGATATATATAGAGACATTAAGATAGATTCATTTCACTATCGTATATCATGAATCAGATAGAAATGCTATATTGCCAACGTGTAGGCTATCTTGCGTGATCTGGGTCTCAATTGCGGCTTTCCTCCTGCAAAAAGAATATTCTTCTTAAACGAAGCCTATCTTCCGATGTCGAACGTCTTATAGATCAACTCGGCAACTTTTATTGAGCTATTGCTTTATATTTAAACTTATCACATCCCTTCCCCGACCCTTCGCGAAAGGGAACATATCAATAAGGAAAGAGAAGCGGAAACAACTGTAAAACACGAACCTTCCCACTTTGTTTTTTCTTAAAAAATAAAGACGTTTCGAAAACCGCGAGTTACGAAGTTTAGCTATTCATACCGAATTGCATTTGTTTCCATGATAGTAATGGAAGCGATATCGGTCGCTTCACACTTTGGCCAACTCACATTCCAAGTGGTTCCATACAAGTTAATTCAGGCTACCTTGTATGGATTCGCGTCCAAGTTTCAACTTCTCCAGACTTTTGACAACATGGTGCATTGATTAAAACAGTCTTAAATGTTATTAGTGCCGATAAAGCATATATACGATTTCCCTAACGTAATATTATTTTTTATCTTTTTTCATTTTATTACCTCTATTTAATTTTAATTACAGTCTTCAAATATATATAAGTGAGTTTTTTTATTATAACATTTGTTATATATATATATATATATATATATATATATATATATATATATATATATATATATATATATATATAGAGAGAGAGAGAGAGAGAGAGAGAGAGAGAGAGAGAGAGAGAGAGAGAGAGAGAGAGAGAGAGAGAGAGAGAGAGAGAGAGAGAAAGAGAGAAAGAGAGAGATTTTATCCGGAATTAAAAAATGGGAATCCTTTTGTAGCACGAAGTTATTAACAAGATGATTGCCAACGCAATTTTCAGAAATCTAGCTTAAAATGACAGCTCGATATAATCACATTATATTATTAAAAACTCTAATTATAGTTATCAATGAAAAAGCATAAAAACTTCTTTTTCCATGAAAGCAAGCATTGATTTTTTTTCTTTTCCCAGAAGCCATCTATCGATATCAGCACAGATATATTTCGAGTTTAATCTTAGCTGCACAAAAATGGCAACACAGGACGAGATAACTGCTAGTTGGCTTCCTAGAAAAGAACCCAATTTACAAGTTATCTCGTTGTTGGCAGTCAACTTGTAAACAAATATTTCAACTAATATATCAACGTGAGAAATAAAGAAAATATACATCATTAAAAAAAAAACTTGATTTCTCTCTGGCCCGGGAAAACGATAGATCATGGATATGTTAATCTATAATCACCTGCTTTTCCCAATTTACATTTTAGAAATAAAATAATCAAATTACTTAAATTAATAATAGAATTGAATTAATAATTAGTGATTATTCGAAATAAACAATAGCTCCTAAATATAACATCTGTCCTTGCGACAGATGTCAGAAACCAAAAAATTTTCTCCATTAAATTCCTGACATGGGAACTGTTAAATGTTTTATTCGAGCACCACCAATAAAGCTAGTGTGTCAAAATGTTACTCATCCAGGAGTGAAAAAAAAAAAAACGTTACAAAGTGACTTTTTTCATTTGAACCAACACTGCCTCTAAACATTTGGTCCTTGCGACAAATATCATACAACAAAAAATATTTTCCATTAAATTTGTGACATGGGAGCTGCCATCAAAGTTTATCCGAGCAACAACAACAAAGCTAGTTTTAATAATTTAATAGTTATAATAAAAAATATAAAATTATAACGATTTAATTAATGAATTTTTAAATAATTGAACATCATAATTAGATGGCAGTTTTTAATTATTCGAAGAAGTTTCCTTAAGCTTAGTAAGAGAGAGGAGAGGAAGAATAAGAACTATTATTAAAGCGAGTATCAAGAAGCGATGTACAATTGGAAGACTAGCAATTAAATCGTACAACTCGGAAAATGTGAAGTTCGAACTTAATTGTTAGACGCTCCAATAAACCCGGAGAGGAACGGAAACAGAAAATTCAAGGGAAGTTTCTTACCTCTCCGATATTGATGATAAATACGAACTCTTGTTTTTAAAAAATATATATAAATAAAAAACAATTATTTTTAAACGATTATTTGTTAATGCAAAACAAAAAACCACAATTACTCACTGGCTGTAAAAAACAATAGATTTTAGAATTAAACAGACAATAAACTATTATTATATAAAGCCTGCTTAAGACCTATAATTACATATGCAAGCCCTATTCATGTAAAAAACTAATTATAAAAAAAATAAAAATATTCAAAACAAATGTCTAAAAAGTTCTGGAAAATATGAATACTTTACAAAAATTGAAATTATGCATAAAGAATTGCACATACCTTATATTAATGTACACATTAAGAAAATATGCAAACAATTTTTCATTGAGTGTAAAAATAATATAAATCCCCTTATAAAAAATATCGGAAACTATACAAAAAATAGTACAAAACGGTACGTACATAAAAGAACTTAACATTTATTACTGTAATATACCAATCTATTATATTTATTGTTATTTTAAATATACTTGTTTATGTATTTATATGTATATATATTTGCATATGTATGTATATATGTGTGTATTTAAACATGGAAGTAATTAGATACGTATGAATATTTATGTATGTATGTAAAAATATCTAGATATTTAATAATGTATAGTAACAATTTTTGTTTATTTTAGTACCAAGATGTTATTTTGTTTTTCTTATTTATTATTAATGTTAATCTTAATTTTCCATATGGTGCTGAAGAAGAAGGCCGAGAGACCTTTTTATGTATAACTTTTATTGAAATACTACTACTGAGTAGTTCCTTACCTAATGCATGTTAGCTTTTTTCTCATCGATAATTGTGCGCCAGGGAATTTCGTTTATTAAATAAGTAGGTTTATTAAAATATTTTATAATAAATGCAAAACGCGTAAGTTATAAATAAAGCAGAGAACTTAGAATAAAGGAAAGGATAACCCTTAGTGCAATGAGGTCATTCTGCGGCAAGCTCCGTGATCGTGGGAACAACTCTTCTACAGCAAAAAAAAAAATAATCGAGAATAATCTTCAGACTAAACCTCTCACTTGAGACCCAGGACACGTTTTTACTATTGATTTTTTTTAAGTAAAAGCAATATCCCTAGGTGTAAAAAACATGAAGAAAGAAAACAAAAGTAAGCAAGAACCGGGTTTTTATATCGATTATTTTTATTTTCAAAAAAACATATAATAATTATTATATGTAAATTTAAAAAAAAAATAACCTTGTAATATAAAATACAATAAATATACTAAAAAAAATACAATAAAATGAGTTTAGAACAAAAATCAAGAATAAAAAAAAGAAAAAAAATAATAATAATAATGGCAAAAACCAAAATAAGATTAAATTAGAAGTTTAAAAAAATACAACCATAATATTTGATTTATAGTTTGAAAATCATGTTTTGTTTTTACATGAAAATTTAAATCGATCGTTGTTGTGTATTTATTTGGTAAAAAACAATAATCACTCACTGGGTAATATGGTATTATATAAATAACAATAATCAAATTATGATAAAAAATATATTGATAAAAAAACAAAAATCATCTTTTACAAGAATCGGCGTTCCTCAAGGTAGTATCCTAGGCCCCATCCTCTACACGGTGTATACAGCTGACATTCCAACTCATCCTACCACTGTCCTCACCACTTACGCTGATGACACATGTGTGTTATCAGTAAACAATGATTCCTTCATTGCTTCCTAAACACTCCAATCCCATATCCTAACCCTTCAAGAATGGTGTCAAAAATGGAGAATCAAAATAAATCCAAAAAAATCTCACCAAATTATCTTTACCCTTCGTCGTAAGCCCACGACTTCCTGTCCTACAGTATCCTTTAATGATGATATTCCACTAATCCTTGTTGAACAGATCCGCTACCTTGGACTCCACTTGGACAAACGTCTTATTTGGAATCCACATACAAGACTAAAAAGATAAGAAACTGCCCGTCGTTACAGATTACTTCAACAATAATTAGACAAACGTTCAAAGCTCCCAATTAATTACAAAATACTAATATACATGACTGTGATAAGACCTATCTGGACGTACGGATTTGAGCTTTGGGGCTTCACTAAACCATCCATTCATCTCGTATCCAATCCTTAGAATTTAAAATCCTTCGAAAAATCCTCAATGCTCCTTATTTTGTGACCAATAATCTTATCCATAAAGATCTTAATGTTCCATATGTTGCAGATTTAGCCCAAACCAGATATCTATCCTTTCATAGTAAGCTCCATAACCATTCAAATCCCCTAATTTCTCAACTTGCTTCCCACACTATTCCTGATAATCCTCCGAGGCGTCTGAAAATAAGCCCAGAGACCTTCTAGTGTAGAATTTTTATTAAAGTGCTACTGATGGGTAGTACTTTTCATGATTTGTCACGTTATTCTAATAGTTAACAGCACATTTACTTGATGTATAAATTTTGTACAGTCGTAAATTTCAATAAATTGTTATTAAAAAAAAAAAAAAAAAAAATCTTTTACAAGAAAATTGATTTATTAATATGTATGATATTATTATTATACACATTTTTAAATATATATCTATAAAAATTTTGTTTAATCTAAAATTGATAATGTATTCTAGAAATAAAGATTTTCCGGTGCTAATCGTTGATTTATTCTCTTACTTATTACTGCTGACTCAAAATATATTATACAAAATTCAAAAAAATATATATTTCTAATTTAAAAATGTATTTACTTACAAGACGTAAAAGACAAGAAACTGCACGTCGTTTCCGGCTACTCTAAAATTTACTAGACAATCGTCCAAAGCACCAAATAAATTACAAAAGATTTATTTACATGAACTTAATTAAGACCTATTTGGACACGCAGAGTTGAGCTTTAGGGCTCCATTAAACTTTCCAAATTTTCTCGTATCTAATCCTTACAATCTACAGCCCTTCATACTATCCTCAATACTTTTTATGATGTCACAAATAAACTCCATAAGGATCTTAATGTTCCATTCATTTCATACCCACTCGAATCCACTAGTGTCCCAAACTTGTTTCACACTCAATTCACGATAATCCTCCGAGGCCTCTGAAAAGATGGCCGAGAGACCTTTTAATGTAAAACTTTTATTGAAATGCTACAAGTGAGTAGTTCTTTACAAGTTATTGGCATGTCATTGTAATAATTTTTCTCAAATTTACTTGTTGTATAAAATGTTGCAAATATCAATAAATAGATTTTTTTTTTTTTTTTTTTTTTTTTTTTTTAAATCCAGATAAAAATTTTGTTTGGATTTAATTTTAATTTTAATTTGTTTTATTTTTAATTTCAAACCATGACAAAAATTAATGAGCATGATAATGTCTACAATAAAACAGAATGAAATCATAAAAGTTTAATGAATTCGTAAATTATTAAATCACTTTTTTAGTTGTTTTTTTTTTTTTTAATTTCATTCTTAGCCTGCAACGGATGAACGGGATAGAAAATTTGAATAATATCGATTTCCAAATCGAGTTATAATGCAGAGAAGGCCATAAGCAGATATAACAATCAACAAAATTATCATATCGCACTTATAAAAATAATATTTCGTTTTATTATTAACTAATTTTAAGCGGATCTGTTCGAGCCTCTTTGTTTAATTTACTTTGTCTTGAGCGAGCAATTAATCAACACAAGGCCCCTAACGTCAGCCCAGTTGGACAACATGCCATTCAACAAACGTCGCCTTGCGTCATTCGATTTCGATCTTTAAAAATATTTAGATGAGCCCGTTCTATTAATATTAGAATTATTAATATATAATAACATTTAAGAAGTAGAAATTGCGTTTTAATGAAAATAATACCCTGAAAAAAAAATCTTGAGAATCCTGAATGTGATATATTTTCATTATAACGTACAACTGTTTAATAATTTTAGTTATTATTAGAGATCGGCCGACTAATCGGTAAAACAATTTTTATTCATACATCTTTCTACGCTTTCAAATTAGTCTATTAAAATGAAAACATAGCCTTTATTCATTGTAATTTTTATTTTAAATTCCTCAAGTGCTTTTTTCTTCCCCCCCCCCTCCCCCCGAAGAGTCCAATTATTATTAAACATGAGAAAGATATTGAAATTAACAAAGTACCCATATTTAATTTCCAAAACATAGGTAGGTCTCAACGACAAATGTTATACAACAAAAAACATTAAATCTCTTATGGAATGAGAGTCAAAATTTTTAATCCAAGTAGAGATAGAGCGTGTCAATATTGTACAATTTTGAATTTAAAAAAAATCACAATCTGATTTTTTTCATTCGAACTAATATAGCTCCTGAAGTCCTAGCAACAAATGTTCTATAACAAAAAATATTTTTCCTTAAATTTGTGACAAAGAACAAGTCGTAAAATGTTCGATCCGAGCAAACCCAACAGAGTGTGTCAAATGTAGGGTGTGTTACATTTTTGAATGAGAAAAAACGTTACACCAAAAAAGTATCGACCTACAGAAAAAAGTCATGTCCATGTCAAAATAAGCTCGATAACTTTTATAAATCTGAATAAAATGTTTAAAATACATTCATATTTGTATTTTCATTAAATTCGATAATATCCTTAAAAAAATAATCAAATTCTAATGACAATCCCCCATCTCGATATAGAATTAACGACTAGTTATTACTCATTCAATAAAAGCGTGTTTCAGATTCAAATTACGCGAAATGAATAATGAATAAATTATCAAATGCATTAAAACGGTGAAAAAGGCGTTAATGGCTTTATCAATGATGAAAACTCTGTTATGACGTTTAAAGGACAAAATTGGTTTATATCGTCAAAAAATAATTTTTTATTCAGTTTAAATATTGTATATGAATAAAGGGAAAATGTACTACATATTATTAAATTAGCTATTTTCTCTGTATAGTGATGTGTATTGATAATGGCGGGAACAAGTGTGAATCAGCATGCATAAGAGAGGCATACGCTTCATTCTTGAGGATAACCTAAATCAATTGGAGCATTTTCGAATTGAGATGAATTATGAATTCCATAATGAGGAATAATGTTTACAAAACAAGAATCATGCAACAACTCCTAGCCTCAGATAAAAAAATACAGATTTATTATAAAAATAATATGTAAAAAATATACTCGGAAACCATATGCAGCTTATATAATAAAAACGAAAAAGTGAGTTGAAATCATATTCTATTCAACTGCCCCCAATATCTAATACTCAGGCGGATTTTTCTAATCAGTAATAAAATAAAAAACGTCCCCGTTAATATAGCCACGATTTTAACAATTGAAGATGAGGTAAAAATTAACACACTATATAACTTCATTATATCATAAAATTAACATCACCATATAACTTGTTTCACAAAAACAAGATGTAAACTTTTACTTTCTATTTTAGTCTCGATGTGTTTGTTTAATCTATATTGTTTAATTGTACATAATAAAACCACTTAATTAAGTAAGAAATTATGTTATATTAAAAATATTATTAATTGAGTTTTGTTTTATATGAATAATATCTAATGAACCTGTATTCTATTATCTTGTAAATATGTACCAATACATGTGTATTTTTGCTGTATATGTGTAACTAGATTGTCCAAACTCTATTTAAATTTAAATTGTGATTTTAAAAAAAATATCATATGATTAATTAATAAGATTTTCAAAGAGTAAGATATTGATATGATGAATTAAAATTAAAAATATTTTCCTGACATAAAAATTTGAAATTCGAGACATTCGTAAATAATTAATTTATTGAATTAATTTTTGTAAACTATGTATCTTAGGCTTACCAGTGTTGAAGATCAAAAAACGAAACCGGTGCAGTAATGAATAACGTTTAGACAAGAAAAGTCAACATGAGTTCCGTTTTCTTTTTAAAAAAAAGAAGTGCCTACCTTTCACAATCAATCTTGAGGAGCCCCAATCAAGGCAGGTTCATTTTACGCTACAAAACAAATAGGGATCAGTCAGCACGGGATCCGGCTAGGAGAAACAGGGATATTGATTCCCTTTAAAGACTCCCTACATAGCTTAAATAAAACCAAGCAGCAATGTTTTCTTAAATGACTTATATATATTTAGTAGATATATAAGTCATATATATATATATATATATATATATATATATATATATATATATATATATATATATATATATATATATATATGTATGTATATATATAATTGCTATTATATTATAATTGTATAGGGTTACAGGCCAATTAAGGACCACGAACGAGAAAAAATAAAGAGACCATTAAATAATATTTCAATGAGCTTTTTTTATTTTTTTCTCTTTTCCGTCCTTCTCTTCTTTCCCATCTTCGTTCCTCCATCCATCTCTTACCTCCCTGCCTCTTCCTCTCCACCACATGAACCTTTAAGCTCCAAACCGTTTTCAGCAGCTAAAAAGCTTTATTTGACTAAATGGTTACATCAAAATTGCTTTACGCTTCTGAAGTATGGAGCCCTAAATAATCTTGAGGCAATCGAAACTAAAATTTTTAAAGCGCATTTTTGGTTGGCCCAGGAATACCCCAAACTGTAAAGTCCGTCTCGAAACAGGAAGAGAACCATTAAGCATGAAAGTGATAAAAAAAGTTGACAAATCTATGGACCAAGCTCGAGTTTATACCAGAAGAGCGACTCCCAAAACTTAAATTATTAGACAAGATAAGCCTGATATAGACTTCAATTGGGTGTCCCAATTTAGAAACAATAGTCGAGCTAAATGCCTTTGCAGAAGAGCTTTCTGTTCACCATACAAACGGACTTCTTCGATACAAAGGCGACATACTGGAAAAAACACAACCATTATTTCTCAACAGACATTCAAAGAACTCTAAATTCAACTAACTATTCTTTATATAGAATTCTATGCAGTTACAATGCTCCCGACTCCGAAACGTACCTTACATTCAAAGTTCATGTAAAGAACTTTTTTGTTCAGGTCACAAGAAACCAGTATATCATGCAGTCAATATCTGCAATAGTCTATATCACCTTCTCCTTCACTGCCCAGCACACGATGAATACAGACAAGAATTTCTTCAACACTTCATCTCAGAATCTTCTTATAACCAAAGTATCCAATCTATACTCAATATCGACAATGCAAAAAAGTTACATAAAGTGTATTATAACATGATGGGAGTCCAAAAACTGCTAAATTGTGTATCATAGACCATTTTCCATTAAGTGTTTGTTTTCAGTTTATCTTTAAAGTCATATTTATTTTTTATTGTTTCTATCATAGCACTAGTAATTGTTTGTTCTTTAATCTGCTATATATGTTTTGAAAACCATGTGTTATATTTTAGTAAATTTTATTTTATTTTTTTGAAATGATATGCACAGAAATTGTTAAAACCATAATATTGTAATTTATAGCCAAGCTACGCTCTATTTGTATGGGGAAGCCCCCAAAGACAAATACAATTTCTATCTACCTATCCATTTTCAGCAGTTTCTAGCTTCATAGTCTCTTCTCAGATACCCATTCTCTTCACTTTCTCCATTGTACAGGATATTCCAAGACGTTTTTTAGTCTCATGACTTTATTCAATATTAGGTTGAACAACCTATTTAAACTCCACTATCCTTAACCATTTATCGTATCTTACTTCAATCTATCTCTCTTTTCCAAAACATTGTTTAATACTTCTTCCCAAGTGTCTCGGACCTCTGGACCGTCTGCCGTAGACCTTAGCCTACATCCTTGACACGTGCCCAAACCATCTGAGGCAGCTATCTTCGATATATTCTGATTCCTTCTCTTCATATGTCTGAAGAATTTTAGTATCCTGTTTCTCATCGACGTTTAAATGTTTACAAAGCTCATTTTTTTTTTTTTTTTTTTTTTTTTTTTTTTTTTTTTTTTTTTTTTTTTTTTTTTTTTTTTTTTTTTTTTTTTTTTTTTTTTTTTTTTTAACGGTATCTATCATTCTCGATTTGTATATTATTTTTAGTATTTTTCTCTTCATTCCAAGCAAAGGAACCATAGTGGTAAAACCCTTAGTCTCCGTCTTGTTGAGTACTGGTTTTATGCCGGTTCTGTAATGTCTCGCTTTGGCTTTGCTGAAGAGATTCTTCATGTTGTATATATTTATGATATACATATAAACTATTATTAGCACTTTATATGCAAGCACAACAGAACAAAATGTCTAGAGATCCACGCAATTATTAGACATCACTTGTGAGGATACAGATAACCTTGAAGAGGCAATTCAGCTTTACGCTTCTCAGAACCATGGCTAAACTCATAGATATATGGCCCGCTAACACAGAAAAGCCATCCTCATCGACAAACATTCAAACAATGGAATTAAAGAAAACAGAGAAAATATATGGGATTGTGGTTGATTGGAGAGCCTACGCATGTGGTGATTCTCTCGGTTGTCCTAAAACATTTACATCCGGCGGGATGCAATCCTTGGCAACATGTGCCCTAAAATGTGGTCGGACATCCAACAGCTAACCACGCTGGACTGTGCGTACATAAATCAGGTCATCTCTTTATATATACAACTACACTTTGTATGGATATTCTAACCAGTAGACTTAGTATTAAGATATACATTCTAATAGTTGACTATGTGTAATACCACTGCTATAAAGAGTTACCTGAAAACAGGGTATAAATACCGAAACATAAAGTTTCGGTGAATTCACTATAAGAAACAGTACATGCCTATTTGATAAATATTTTTATAAAATACAAATATTTACACGATGTGCCGATTACAAACATGTGGTGCATAAAAAATCACAAAAACATAACATGTTTAAAGTGGTGAAAATAGAAGTAAACACATCTTAATAGACGATATAGAAAAAAATATATTAGAACAGCAAATTAATTTTTTTTTATTATTATTATTTATTTATTTTTTATTATTTTTTACAACAATGATAAAACAGAAAAATGCGTTTATAAAAAAAAAAATTAAAATTATGACCAGTTTAGATTTTGTCAACTGTCGGAAAACCGTCCAATTATTTAGTCAGTCCCCTAAAATTCAAATCTTACACTAGTTACTTTTATCTAGGATTGAAATTTGAAAAGGATTCCTACGAAAATACTGAACTTGCCCGTATGGATTTTCTTTCTCACATTTTAATTGTATCATCTTACAGATGCTCTTGTTTGTTTAGGTCTTGCATATTTCAGCTTGAGCAAGAGGTTATTCTATAGGTTACCAATCTTTTCTAGACAGATTGGGAAAATAAACTGATTCCATGGATCCGCCACGATATTAAATCTTACAAGTAATTAAATATTTAAATGTTAAAGTATGATTATAACCAGGGATGGAAAAAATTTAATCATGATTAAATGTTTGACAACTGTTTTTCTGGAATCAATTACCCAATTTAATCATGATCAAATATTTGACAACCGTTTTCCTGAAATAAATCATCTAATTTAATCATGATTAAGTATTTCAGTTGATTTTTTCAGATGACTGAATCACAAATTGACTAAAAACAGAACTTAACAATTTATTCATGATTAAATTAGGTGATTAATTCCGGGGAATTCGTTGTTAAATATTTAATCATGATTAAATCTTGCCCAACTTTAACGAGGAAATCAGCAATGTATGAATGCCATAAACAGTTCTCATTGATTTACACATAATATATTATAATATTTAAAAATTGCAAATTTTCATACATACACTATTCCCTTCTTATGATATATACAAATTCTTTTTCCTACTTCACAATTATTATTATTTCTTAAATTATATTATACGTACATATATATGCTATGTTATAGTTAACTGGGATTCACTCTTATACAATACTACTTAACTAAAACTATAATGAATAAAACTAAAAATATATAATAAATACAATATTATTATTTATATAAATTATAAAATATGTATTAATTAGAATTTATATCTGAAAAAGACAGATACTTCAGAAACTAAAAAAAAGGCGATATAGAGTTGTTTAGAGCATTACATGTTTTTTTCTTCTGTACTTATACCTTCAGATTTTGTTTTTTAGTAACCAATTATTGCAGAAATAAAAAGATTCAAAGAATGTGAGAATCGAATAAAGAATGTATGATTTATTTGTCTATAAAATAAAGGTTGTAAGACATCTTTAAATCTGAGTTAATTCCGGATAAGTACCAGCGTGGCGTGCATTTGTACACCAGACATTTTTGAAAATTCATATTTCTGATTACACTTATCAAAACAGGCAGTAAAGTTTCCGTTTAAGTTTCAACTTCTAATCTTAGAGTTGGAGAATAATTTATTTGTCTTAAACGCTTTTTCAATAAAAATGCTAGGGAGTGTAACTAATACTTCTAATATTCTAAAAATAAATATCTGTGAATTATCGAGTTGTGGCCGCCTTATGTGTGACGTAGATAATAAAATAAAGTGTAGTACTCAATTCAGCGATCTTACCGCCGCGATATTTATCGCTGACCGCCACGACATACCTCCTCCTGTGTGCCTAGTCGTTTAATGTCAATGAATCATAGATATAAAAATAAGAAATAATAAAAACGTTGGAGTACAATTGTGTTCCACGTGACTTTTCATGTGCGAATTCAAACAAAAAATCTGAACCAGATTTACTAAGATTTATATCTATGGAAACACAACTTTGCAATATAATATAATTCAGTAAATAACAAAAAGCAACCGTTGATCAAGCCATGTTGGATTTAGAACCCTAATTACTAGCACGTTTTCCAGCTGACTTCGCCGTACTAATTATAACGAGTCGTTATTTAAACAACATATCCTTCACACAACTGAACCTTCACCTGTGCAGAATATTGTAATACGAGATTATTTCGCATCGAGTTATGATTTTCACGTTAATATAACCTAGATCAAAAACGGGAGGGTAACTCTTGGATGTGGAAAATTCTAAGATAACCTAGACGTGGAAGGAGCAACAGAAGAAAATCGACACCATCAAAAAGCTCTAATCCAATCTTATATGTCATCATATCGTAATCATAGGACATCGGGGAAGAGAGGCAATATATGGTATAAATAAAATATATATTACAGTGTGGTTGAAAATTAAGTATAGATTTCAAAGTGAAGCTCCTATTAGATGAACCAACAGCTATAAATAAAGCGGAACCCGTCTTCGAGATATATAGCTTTGCACAAATGCCATTGATTCAATTGGAATTATCTCTTTGATAAAACTAGACTATGTTCAGTTTTTCGGGGGTGTCTATCACGCGGTTTCGTAGATCATAATTCAAGATTTGTTTGATATATAACCAACAAAAAACACTTAACTATGTGAAATAATATGTAATACAAAGTATGATAATATGCTGTAACAACAACAGTAACGAGATGACAGAAAAACTCTAGGATCTCTTAGAGCCCTACTTAATCCTTAATATGTTGGAGGAGGAGAATGGGTGGGGGTCCTTAGACTGAGTGTAAATATGTATGAATGAGTGTTTTTTTTTAATCCTTACTTATTTAATTTTATAATTAATAGATTTTTTTTTCTAATTACATTAGGTGCAAGAGTCAAGCGGATACGAGATTTGAAGTGACCCTTACATTTTTTTTCTGGACACATAAAGCACAAATGGAGAAGAAAAATATACAAGACAAAAGAAAACAAATATTAAATCATAACAATGGATAATCGCCTCGATATAACAAGAAGAAGTGGAGAAAGTGTCGCGAGATCCCAGTCATCCTTGGACAGCGATGATAAACGGCATTAAGAACATCCTGCTCAACGCTTGTCTGTGGACAGAGGAAGTACAGAAGGCAATATATAGAAAGCAACATAAATAAAATTCCTAATTCAGAGAGCACCCATGGCGTTTATGAAGTACTAAGATGGGTATCATAAGGAAGCCACACAGGTTTATGAGAGTACAAAGAGTGAGTAATGAGATATTAGAGCAGATTACACATTTCGAACATTTGGGTGCTGAACTGATCGAGTCAGGATACTTGGAAGAAGAGTTGAAGTAACGAATGTCCAGTTTTGTAACCGTAGTGAAGTGTCCAAGAAATGGGGGATGTACCAATCGACATTCCTCTTAACCCTATCACACTCATCTGAATCCTGGACCCTCACTTCAAAGCATAGGTGAAAAATTCCAATGATGGAAATGTGCTTCAAGCTCGAGGCACTAGACGAGACAAGATTCACGACACTGACACCCGAATGAATCTCAAAATAAAGCCTGCAGGAACAAAAGTCGTGATGGTTTCGTTACCTTCCCAAGGATGAGCCAAGATAAAACTGTCCGAAGATCCTTGGAGGTAGGAGTGTGGAAGGCATTCCGGAGACTAGGATTGGACTGGAATAGAAGGCAACTGGTTTCGTTAGGTAAAAGCATCTCTTGAATGGACTATAAGAGTAATATTTATTAGTTTTCATATTTACATTTACTATTTTTACTACAGAGATAAAATTTCATCCCCCCTTTCAATTACTAGCAGCACCAACGCCTTTATAATTTTAAACACAAGTATTATAATTGAAAATATGAATTTAAAAAATTGCTTCCTGTGAAACTGAATCGTTTGCCTGTCAGATATACAGACAATTAAATCACTCGTTTTCAAAAATGTGAACCAATCATTTAGTTTTAAAGAAGACAGTACGGGTATAATTAGGATAACAACCTTTGAACGACGAACCAACCTACTTAGACTGTTTATGGTTGTGTTTACTAGCTCTTGGGAGTTTTCCAAGAAATACTTCGTTGTGTTTCTCTATTCTAAATAAAAACGTTTCTCTTTACTTTTAAGTCTACGATTTTTTGGTTATAATATTTTTAATTATAACTGCATGGATATTCGTTAAAAATGGTTATCTTTTTTATTGCAGGAAGGTTTTGTTCCATTTTGTTTTTCAATGAACACAATAGTTTTCGGAAACATATAACACCTCTTATATAAAGTCCTCTACTAGAACCTTTGTGCAGATATTAAGCGTAGTGTTTATCTCTGTAACAAATCGCATTTCTGTCAGCAAAGAAATAGCAGATTGCCTATATCTCTTTACGGACAAAAAGACGGCTTAATAGGAAAATGAAAGTCTTCCAGTAGGCGTACTCTTCCAGAAGATCGCTGCACCACCTTCTTCTCATCTGCGGGTGGGTTGTTGCTGCAGACTGACTCAATAGCCAACTTCTTGTAAGTTATTTTTACATAGAAAATTTATAACGATATTTTGTAAAATAATTTTATAAACTAGGCAATATTGAATGTTTCAGTCTTGTATGTGGATCGAATGATTTAAGATAAGGAAACATTTGATTATAATTATATATTTATTATATTTATTTGTAATTAGCATTAATAATTAGTAAGTAGCACATACTTTAAATATTTTGATAGAAAAAAAAAACTTGTTCAACTATTCCTGGCATCAGTTCTATATAAAGAACAATTTCTTGACCAATGGTTATATAACAAAAAATAGTCTCTATTAAATTTCTGATAAGAGAACTGCGAGCTACACCAGCAGAGCTGTGTCAAAATGTTACGTTTTTGGGGGGAAAACCTTAATAGAGATAAAACATAATCAGACTTGTTAGCTATTTAACGTTGCATTGAACTAAAATCCACTTTATATACAAACACTTATAAACAAAGAATTTTTAATACTCATAAATAGTTATAACTCCATGCTGTGAGCAGCATAAATAATTCAGGAAAACATCAATCGTTTTCCCCAATGGAAGCTTCCCTGTGATGGAAAAGATGAATTTGGTTAATTAGTTCTACAACAGTACCATCAAAGAAAATCGTTCCTGGGCCTATGTGGAATCAGCAGTCTAGTCTTTTTGAACTATGTCAATTTAAATTTGATCGACATAAAAGGGATTTACATTTTTATTGGGAATTGATTTTTTGTTACTAGAATTTTATGCGGAGAGCTGAGTCCATTATTCCAGAGTTATCGAAGTGAGGTTTATTGAGGAACTTGAACTGATTAGTAATATGAGTTAAACTGATTTCTATACAATGCACATTAAAGTGAACATAAAGAAAAAAAAAACCTTTGTACAATATCTGATAATAAATAAATAAATTTTATAAAAAGGTAATTTATATTAAATTGACAATAGGCATAACAAATATCGATATATTTTGGACCCTGTTTTCATGTTTTTCAGTGATGATTGATTTAACAAAATGATGAAGCTTACGGTGAATTATTTTATGTTTGTTTATAGAATTATATTTAAGGTAATTTAAATGAATGACTATTTATATAAAGCGTAGTTCATATAGATTGGTGTCATAGTACATATTTTTTTGTTGTTAATTATCAATATTCCAGGTCTTGAAAATTTTGTTTAAGCCATAAATAACGTTGCCCAGATGAGATTCATGGGTATTTTCTATAACAATATTGATATCAGGAGACATTTTGTTCAATTCTATTTCTTTAAAAAAAAAAACCTGTACGGCTACCTACCATGGATGGAGTATATACATACATACAGACTTTGAGACCATTTTTTAGACTGAATGGAATAGGCAATGAATCTCGCAAGACTAGCCATGGGGCATCTAGCGCGTTAGGGCGATGGTCTCAGATCGCATATAGAAGATTGTAGGTTCGAATCCCACCTGGAGAAATGAAATTTATTTCGTGTCAGACCCACGCAACGAGTATTGACTTTTCTAATCTGGCTAAAAATAGGCTGGATAACCTGGAGGATACCGTATTTTTCGACTTATTCAACTTGACAAACGTTCAAATTTTCCGAGTGATTACAAGAGACTCGTTTACATAACTGTAATTAGACCTATATGGAAATAAGGAGTTGAGTTTTCGGGCTCCACTAAACCATCTAATTCATCTCGTATCCAATCCTTACAATCAAATATCCTTCGAAAACTTTTCGATGCCCATTACATCGTCACAAACAAACTTAACCATTAAGATCTTAATGCACCATATGTCACCGATTTAGCCCAAACCAGGTAGGGTTTTAAACCTTCTGAAGGCGAAAGGGTCTACTACTCATGTCGTACTAAACCTTTATTAGGGGGAAAAAATCAGCAAATTAAAAAAAAAAAATTACTGAGGTGTTAAAAAAAGCGTTGCGTAAATATTTTTAGAAAGATGTTTCAAATCAACTTTCGTAAAATGGTAGAAGTACCGAGTCCCCTCCTTACTTTTTCCAAATGCGCCTATTCTCTAATAGTAAACTCCAGAACCATTCAAATCAACTAGTACCTTTACTAGCTTTCCATTCTATCCCCGACAACCTTCAGAGGCGTTTGAAAAGAAGATGTCCTCGAGACCTCCTCATGTAAAACTTTTATTGAGGTGCCGTACGAGGTTGGTCTAAAAAGTTTCCGACCTCAACAGGAATGTAAACAATTATTTTGCAGAGAAAAATGCCGAGCACTATTTGGACGATTTACAGAGATGGGAGCATCGCTGGGAGAAGTGTTTTGAGTTACAAGGAAAAATGTATATATGCATTAAAAAAATGTCTTGTATCTTTGTTAAGTCGAAAACTTTTCAGACCACTCTAGTAGGTAGTTGCTTTAAAAGCAATTGACATGTCATTATTAGCATTACCTTCACATTTACTAGATGTATTTTTTTTTAAAAACAAAACAATAAATAAACAATTTGAAATCAGTATAGGAGTACCTCAGTGCATTAAACAGGGTTTAAAGCAGAAATCCGCTAGTCTATTGTGCATCAAGAGCCGACAATTTTCGAGAACTTAATTTAAGTAGCAATACAATAGTGAATATAGTCTCAGTTAAAACTCTCGAGAGTTTGAAGGGATTAGTGGACGAGAGGGGGTTGTTTTACAAGAACTTTGAATGACTGATTTAATGACAAGGTTCCAAACCGATGAAAAATCGATTCCGATAAAAGGTAATTAAAGTCATTTTTCTCATAAGTTCTGCAAGGCATTGTTGCCAGGTGATATAAAATATTTTCCCCGGTGTATTGGAGTAAATATCCCCACTTAGGGCAAAATATCCCCAGTGCTCCGTCAGCCTCTAAAATTCCCCAGTCGAAATGCACATGTTAACCAAACATATATTATGGAAACATATTATTATTTTCTCAAAAACTTTAATATTTTAACATCGCTGCCATATACTTTTGTGTTACATAAAAAACTCAAGCATAGAGGTTTCCTAAAAAAACATTTATTAGTAGTTATGTTATAAATATGTCATCCATTATTATACCTCAGAATAAAATATTAATAAACAAAATTAATTTAAACGTTTGGTGGAAGTAAAGTCAATTACAGCTACAAATTTTTATTAGGAGAAAAAAAATTGAGCATTTTAAAAATTTACTGAGTAGTTAAAAAAAGCTTTGCATCGAAAGATCAAAATTATTATAAAAGAAGAAAATTAAAACTTTATTTTGGGACTTTAACTTTAACTTGTCCCCTACGAATATCATCAAAATGCAATACATATGTCAATCGTCTGGCTTTGATAATAATTACATTAGGACTTACAAAATAAGTGAGAAATCTTTTAAAAAGATACAACTTACGTATACTATTATAATAAATTATATTACATAAATATTCATATTTTACATTTGTTCGGAAGATTGAAAATTCAGGAGGTGAAGAAATAGATGATATTTAAAGAAAGTTAGAGAGGAGCATTTTCGAACTGAGAAGGGCAATGAATTCCATAAAGATTTTAGATTCTATGCAGTTCAATGCACAGGAGTGTACAGGTTGATGGGTTGGATTTTAGTATTTAAGAAGTGGATAGAGGAGCGCAGAAAGAACCTTTGAGATTCCCAAATTCTTATAAAGCATTCATAATTACTAAGGAACTATTCCTTGGAGACTAAAAGTTAAAAATGGCAGTGATTTGGTTAGCATCAACAGTCAACTAAAGGAACGGAAACTTCCTTATAGAGGCTGGGTGTGCCCTAATAAATAAATAATTGCGAGCCTGAAGCAGATCAACGACTGAAATAAAAGAAAATAAATTTTCTGCTAACAGCCAGACTCGAATCATTAGCAGTGATCCCTTACTCTTGAGCTACACTCTAACAATGAACAAATAGTTAAAAAATAAAAATTGTTTAAAATAAAATTTTAAGTGTTATTGGGGTAAAGTAAAATTTCAGAATACCTGTGAGGTATGTGAGAACGTTTGGAGATCCCGAAAAAAAGTCTGATTATAATTTAACGGTCGAACATCGAACGCTAGCGTGGAAGATGATATTTATTTTTAAAAGTAAAACGTATGTCAAATTTAATAATAAAATTATAATGAGCATATAAATTTTATTAATTATTTTTTTACTATGATTTATAAAAATTCCCAAATTTTTCTTTGCATTCCCAAAAAGTGGGGGGAAATCCCTACTGCTTTCAGGGCAACAAACTGCCTGTTCTTTATAAAATCTAGAATTTTATGTTCTCATAAATATTCCCGATGTAATGGACGAATATTAAAAAATATAATGATGGAATAAATAAAAGTGTAATTAATTAATAATATTAATACCATAAAATTGATTTGTTGCGGTAGGGTGAGGGTAGGGGTATCAATTTTAAATAATTATGAAATTTTATAGCGTTGTACGCGATATTTAAAGCGTTCCTGAAACAGAGGCGATAAAAAGCCTGATAAATTAGCGATATAAAGCGGTGGAGTAGATAATTAAGAGACAATAAAATAAGTGGCGCTGAAAGGAAGGCAAAGTGGAAAGGCTTTATCGGAATTGTGAATTAACACCACGAGGGGGGACGGGGGAGTAAAAGGGGGGGGGGGACCTGTTGCTTCAGGCCCGCTTTAGCATACGCTCCATCATCTCGCCTCAGAAAACATATTACTCTCATAATCTATGTTCTTATAGTATTATCAACTATTATTAATGTCATATTTCCCTTGTAATTTTTTATTTATTAATAATTTATTCATTATATTATATATGAATATATAATGAACTGTTTCATTATATTTATCTTCGGGATCCCCAGGCGGTCACACGTTACTTGCCTATACACTGAGCTTGGGTGGCTTTTTCCTTAATTCCGACGGCAACACTTTCTGGGTACTTTCCTATTCCAATGTCTAAAAACCAAAAAACCTTCCTATATTCTTGATCTATAAACTCTGCGCTCTTCTATCCACCTTCTAAACACTAGATCCCAACCTTTTAACCTGTATATCCCCTCACATAAAACTGCTTCCTTTGACAAATCCTTCATCATTCGTTCTACCCCCTTCTGGAATTCCCTACCCACTTCTATTCGTAAAGCAGCTTCCCTAACTTCCATTAAAACAATTTATTTATGTACCTTTTAGACAACCAATCTTCCGCAAATATGTGAATGATTAAATAAATACTTAGAATTACGTTGTTTTTTTTTTTTTTTTTTTCTGTTTCTTATTATATATATATATATATATATATATATATATATATATATATATATATATATATATATATATATATATACGATTGTATTTTATATTATTATTATTATTATTTCATATATATATTTTTTTTAATTTAATTTATTTTTTTTCCTGTCAAAAATGTATGCTGTAATAACTGAAGCATTTAATTTGTAAATAATAGGGCGGACAATTTTACTTTTAGCTGTGCGTATTATTCCTAGGGGACTGTAAGTCCCAGAATAAAGTTTATTTTTTCATTTCATTTCATAATATAGTTAGAAAGAAATACTTTAGATGAAAAATGAACAACCCATATCGTTATTCAGATTTTTACCAATACAGACAAAAAAGAAACATCATATTATATACTTTTAATTAACCAATCATACGAGAACCTTCATACATAATGCGTACCTAATTATGAGTACAGAATTAAAACGCGTGTATTAGTCCCTTAATTACACGCCAACGCAGAATCAAGAATAAAGACAACGAATTTTTTCACAGGGCAAATTACCTAAAAATTACTACAGTTGAACCTCACTAATCCTACTTCCACTAATACATATATAGTAATCTGAGCCTTTTTTTATTTTCTCCGAATCCCTAATAATCCAAAAAAACTGTACATCTTGGTATGCAAAAGGTCGAGTAGTTTTGATTTTTCGATATATTGTTAGTGTTGAGTAAGAAAATTGATGAGCAGGAAGCGATGGTCGCGTCAAACTTGTTTGAAACTTCAAACAATGTGCATGTATATATATGAATATCTGTGTGGTAAAAAGATTAGAAAAAGAGAAAAGGAAGGGAGGAAATAAAATAAAAATGAAAAAAAATGAAATGAAATAGGAAAAAAAGGAAATTAAAATTACGGATTTTTTTTTTTAAATTATTTGTCTAGTATTCAGTACTAAGTATTATATTCTAGTACTATAACCAAATTATAAATATTATGAATTATATTGTTATCATTAGTTAGATAGATAAGTAGGCTGTGTTTGTAGCAACCTAATAATGTTGGGCAGCAGTACGTTTTTTGTATCAATAAAGCATATATCTTTCTTCCCCAAAATACTTGCTGCACATTTGGATCAAAGAAAATCTTGTTATATTAATAATTAGACTTGACTAAATTCAAAACAATTTGAACAAAAAATAAGCTCTGTAGCTTAAACAGGGGCTAAGATACAGGCGTTAAAAGTTTCGGAATTGGCAGAAACAGAACAAAAAGTTACTGAACTGGCGTTTTTTCTCTAAATGACCATACTTATAGCATACTAATGAATAATTTAAGCATACTTATGAATAATTTAAAAAAAAGAGTTAGTTCGCTATATACCAAACACAATACACTGATATCAGGGCCAATGCTTCTTAACATAAATAGCTGGCTAAAACATTTATATGTAAATTTATTAATCAATTAGTGTATATAACGTTAATTTATATTTCCTTTATTTTTTTTAACGTTAATATACAACTTTTAATATAGTTATATACACTTTTAATTATGAGAAAAACATGTGCTTCACTGAAATCTCTGGTTAATCCGACCTTTTTCCCTTACCTCTCTACCCTTGGTCCCATAGGGGGTCGGATTAGGGAGGTTTTACTGTATATTAAAACTAATAGATTCAGGTGGAGGAAAATAAATACTCCATTACTTATTTATTTAAGTTATTTTTAATGTACTTGATCAAAATTGTATGCTACGGAATACAGTAAAAACAATTCCCTCAAAAATAAAAGACGTTAAATAGTTAAAGATATGTATTCCCTATTGGAAAATGAACAAAGGCCGATCATTGCTTCCGTTGGGATTCGGGTGATATCGGTAATGTTCAAGACGCTTAGTTAACAGCTTTATAGCCGTCTGTACGTGTAGCTACAGGTATTTGTATATCTCATATTATTTCTTCTGCTTTTTTACAAACAATCCGGTATGTAACAGAATATATATATATATATAATATATATATATATATATATATATATATATATAATATATATATTTAACGCAATTTACTCTAATTAACTTAAATAGGTAGTTGTGAAAATATATATAATTATGATTACAACTATATCGTTTCGAATCATATACATTTAAATTGCATATAAAAATGTGTATTTTCAAAAAATAGAGCATAATTTTTTCCCGTAAAATTTCAGCACAAAAGGACTGAAAAATGACTTACAGAGCGTCCTAAAATTTGAAAAACAGTCTCTGCGAGAAGTTGCCCTTATGAAATAAAAAAATATATATATTATAAACTAAGATGATTTGATTAACAATTGCAATAAACCATTGATGGCGGTTTATTAATAACTATGTTCTCATGACCCACATTCCCCAACACTGGGCTCACGGTGTCACACGATTATGGTTGCTAACTGAGATCAGATCATGGTAGTAAGTATTAAATCAACATGTGCGACAACAAAATAAAATTGCAAATGAACTTGGTGAAATAACGAAGAGATTATTAAATCTGAAAATGTTCTATGAGAGGTTTCTCATAACAACATTCTCAGTTTAGGAGCAATATTTGAATGGAAAAAGTAACGTTCGAAACCCATTTCTTTCTCGCAACTTCGCCTATTTCGAATAATTATTAATTGTTAATTTAATTAAATTACTAATTTAAATACAGTGGAAACTCTTAATTTCGTCACTCGATGATTCGTCTTCGTCAGGGTTTATTTTATTTTATTTATTTTTTTATTTTTTATTTATTTTTTTTTTTTTTTTTTTTTTTTTTTTTTTTTTTTTTTATTTTTTTTTTTTTTTTTTAATTGGCAACTATAATAACAAAATTAAATATATGTTTTTCCCTTGCTACTTACTGATGGGGTTAATTATTGAGTCTCGATTAACCGAGGATTTAGTTATCCGATCTTGTTCCCAAACACGTCGGTTAATCGAGTTCCAAGTGTATATTTATTATTATCAATCTAACAAAATTTAAATTTCGGTAGATCATTCAAAAGAAAAAAGGAGTATTTCAAGGTAGAAAATATCTGAAAAATTTTTTAAATTGAATTTTAGCATCTATGAAATTCTAGGAAGCGTTCAAGGAAAACATTTGTCAAATGTATCATTTTTATTTTTACATTAAATTACTTGACAGTTATGCACGCTATATATTACTAATTAAAAAAAAAAAAAATAACTTTCCTTAAAAAAAAAATGTTCTAAAAACTCTATTCTGAATAAAAGTGTATTATGCACTGAGGGGTGGATAAATGTCAAACGAACCGAAGATATCTTAGCCTAAGAGAGATGGTATACCCAGATCTGTCACTGCTTCAATATTGATGTAAAGGGGAAAAAGCATTGTGGAGTGGTCCTTACGCGCTACAATGCCCAGTTCTTTCCAAAAGCAGCCACACC
Source organism: Euschistus heros (assembly GCA_003667255.2). NCBI lineage: Eukaryota > Metazoa > Arthropoda > Insecta > Hemiptera > Pentatomidae > Euschistus > Euschistus heros. The sequence continues at coordinate 1,161,182 of RCWM02000019.1, forward strand.
GAGAGAACGCTTCAGCGCCCTGACGGTCTTAAAATAGTGGTTGATAAATATGGATAAGTGTTACGTGGACGGAACTGCTTCATTATATTATGTATAATAAGAAACAACACCCTTTGAAAATATTTGACGAATAAAATTTAAGATGAAATGAAATGTTTCTGGGAGTAATATCAGAAGGTTTCAAGGAATTAAACAAGGAAAAATATACGAAATTGGATCAGAATTACTTCAGGACTAAATTAAAAATTAATTTGGAAGTTAATTATCATAATTAATTTCAGTAAATTGATATAAAATCAAATAAAAGAGAATTTTTAATTTTAATATTACCCGTTTCATTTAATTCAGCAGATGTATATTATTTCCTTTTATTACGTCTTGCAATCAATGGGTCTAATGTGATTCTGAATAAATACTTGAGTGGTATACCCCAACTAAAGCAAAGTGATGGCAAATCGTATTAATTTAAAAACTTATAACTGTGCTGTTTTTATAAATGCTTTTTTATTTTATTAATGTTTTTAATTATCCTATTAAGTTTTATATGCACTAGCTAAATCATACTGGGATTACGTTAAACGTATAGGCGAGGGATTGGCCTATTTAGAGCGGTTACTTATGTAGTCGGCGTTTAGACGACAAACAGCGACGTCCAGTCGGCCATTTTTCATCTACGTTTAAAAATATAATGAAATGAAAACGTGGCTTTCACTGATTATAATTTTTAATTTAGATTTATCTAGATATAGTTTCTTATTTAATCAAGGAACTCTTCTTTTTTTTTTTAAAAAAAAAAAGAAGATAATGATAATAACAAAAAATTAATTCGATAACTTCTATAATGCTGATTTAAAGAACTGACGTAACCTCCTATTTTTTTTTTTTTTTTAGTCACAGATTTGGTTTTCTGTGGTAATTAAAAAAAAATATATTAATTCTTGGAGAAGAAGATAATCAGGGATGCAGTCAAAGTAACACCACGTTTAAGAAGGAATTCTTTAATACGTGCCAAGGTTTCGACCTGCGTTGCAGGTCTTCTTCAGGGCCACCGAACCACACTTGTAAGAAGAAGGACGATGATATTAATTCTTAATCGTAATATGATTTAAAGGTAGGAAATATAAATGGCACTGCTATTTTAGTAATTTAATACCTGTCCATTAACAATTACAGTTGAGAAACACGTATTAATAAATTATTATGTGTACACAGCATCACAGTTCACTTTTCGCTTTTTTCACAGTTTTACGACTCAAACTTCCCGTCTCACTGTAAAGATTATGGGGTACCTGATGATTGATTTAGAATTATTTTTGATTCCCGTTATTGTTGATTTGCCAACCTTGAAAACGATAGCTAATGCCAGACACGATTAACATTTTTTAGGCCACGTAATAAATTCCATTCAGTCTTTGAATGTATAGAGCTCTCGTTTCCTTTTTGTTAGCATAGATGATGACATGCAGTTTTTAAAACAAAAAGTGATCAGAAAGGCGATGTATACCTCACCAAGAAAGATTTAAGACTTAAGGTTAGATCTACTGCCAACCAAATGATTAGGAAGATATTGAGAGAAACAAATGAAATGGTCTAATTAGGTACACTGTTCTCAGTAAACAAAATTGTGAGTATGATAGAAGTTTATTTTTTGCGGTTTCCGAGAAATACACGAAGTACCCTTATAGACATTCATGGAAAAATCATTTTGTTTTTCATTTAATTTAATTTGTAAATAACAATTATATTAACAATTAGAATTAGATGATCAATTAAATTAAAATTACATTAAAAAAAAGGCTCCGTTAATTAAACGTTCCGATAATTGACATTCGGATAATCGATGCTCCACTGTGCATGTAAGATATTTTTATGTTATATTACATATTGGTCAAATAAATTCCTTAAACATGATATCTTTTTCGGCATGTTTGAATTCCAAATTCGAAAATTAAATGTCTAAGCTAAGTAAAGTAAATTGCTGAAATTTGCTTTATTTGTCTAAAAAAACACTCCATTACTCACCGGCCCATTCGTAAAAAACAAAACATAGACAAGAACCAGAAGCTCCACATACTGACAACTATAAATCTATGAACAAAGCACTACGAAAATCGCCGAAGTTAACCGAATAACAACGGAAGCAATGATCGGCTTGGCCGACTAGTTGGCCAAAGTGATAATCAGCACATCTCTCGAAATGATTTATCAAAAGATCAAGTCTTAAAACACGTTTTCGGTTTTGGAAAAAACAACAAACTTTCGATTGTATTTTTCTCAAAATACGATTTTTTCACTTAACATATTTTTCACAGGTGACACAGACATTAAGGTGATACTTACCATTAATAATATTGAGCAGGTAGAGTACAATGAAACTCCAAATATCCATATTAATTAGGGACATTTTAATGTTTTAACTATGTATTTTATTTAAAAATTAACAGCGTGGCTGTTTATAAAATTATATTTATGTACACCAAAGTTAAGTTAGCTTGTTCCGACACACATCCGCCAATTTTCTCTCAGATTTGCTTTTCCTAAGACGTTCTACAATGGAAGTTTTTCGAAAACAGTTAAATAACACGCTTTCTTTAGGTACCATAACCCTTTAAGTTAATAAAAAGACCACGGCGGCGGCAATAGGACGCATACTGGACAAAACCCGTGTAGGATGGTTCAATTTCACGTTCAATTTTTTTTGGTTTTTCGATTAAATCTCGAAAACTGTTGACTCTAGAAAAATATGTTGCAAATCAAAATTAAAGCTAATTAAGTTTCCTATAAAGTTGACTCTGTACATATTCATCAAAATTCCAGTTTTCGAGATATACGTTATTAAAGTTCAATTATTTTAGAAATAAAACTCCGAAAATATATAAAATGATAAAATGCAGAAAATATATTAAATTAAAGTAAATTTAATGCTCTACAATTTTTTTAATTTTTTTCTGAGAATCGATCGTGAAAGATACTACAATATAAGCAAATGTTTGACAAAAAGTGAGGTTCCCCCCCCCCCCCCCCCGAAAATCACCGATTTTCAATAACGTATATCTCGAAAACCGTTGGAATTCCGACAAATTTATATAGTATCAATTTTATAGAAAATTTCATAAGCTTAACACAAACCAAATTAATACAAAATTGGGACCTTCCCTACCCCCACTATTAGCTCATCCCCCAGGGGCACATACTTTTAGTTTGTTTACCTTCTAACTACTCTTAACGATTCTATGAAGTAAAAAACTATATATTTTTTAAATGGTCAAAACCAAACATTTATGCCTTATAACTTCGTTGTTTACTGATATATCAACGCCATTTTTTGCTGTAATTACTAATACATTGTCCAAGGCAAAAAAAAAAAAAGTAAGCCAGATTTCCAACTGAAACGATGTTTAAGAATTACATTCTAAGAATTAAGAGAGGGACAAAACTATTTGTTACGCTTTGGATAAAAAACATATTTTTAAAAGTAATTTGTAAGTAAGGAAAAGGGCTGTTGCCCTTACTTTTTTTTTTTTTTTTGAACATAAACTTCTTAAGTTCTTAATTTTTTTTTTGTTTGGCTTTAACAATCTTCATTTTTTTTTTGTATTTGTTTTTTGCATCAAATCTTTTTTGATTTTACATGGACAATCTTTAGTAATTACAGCAAAAAAATGGCGTTGATATGTCAGTAAACAGCGATGATATAAGGCATCAATGTTTGGTTTTGGCCATTTTTTCAAAAAAAAGTCATTAAAAAAAAACCGTAAGACTTTTTATATAAGTATGTGACCTTAAATAGGTTCAAAATGAACCTCCCTACCTGAGATAATTCTTTGACCACCGATCTTCCGAACACCCTGTATATATATATATATATATTTTTTTTTTTCTTCTAAACATTTCGAATAATTGGAATTTCACTGTAATGGATTTTATCAATACAAAATCAGACCAATCCAACGACATAAGCACAGAATACACACACTACATAAATCATTCATTAAATTCACCTCGATTGAGTCATGAAGTGGACTTAATGATTCCCCTCCCCAGTAGCCCATACAACGTTAACAGCAAACACCAAGCAATGAGTTTATAAATAAATCAATTCAATTACGCGAAAGTCAACAGATGCTGAGGAAGCCGCCTTGTCCTTGGCGAGAGTAAACCACACACGCATAGAGCAACTTACGTAACCTTCCCGAATCTAATTAACAGGACATTGCCCTGCGGTGGCCAACGGTAGACTCTTAGCTTCGAGTATCTAGCCAACGGTTTGTTGCTATCAAGGTAACGCAAACGTACCGTTAGAACCATACAAAATATGCCGAAATTTAATCCGCTATATTAATTCCAAAGGTCATAATAGACAAATCATAGGAATATATTCAAAAATTATACATAATAAAAAAAATAAACATCAAAATATGCAAACATTTTAATATTCTAAATAGAATCATATTTGATTTATTAAAAAAATAAAGCCTATATCATACATAACTGGTCCAACCTACACACACATATTTAGGGTAAACCAGACAGTTATTGACACCATCCAATTAAAGAAATATCCTTTGTTAATTTTAAGGAAATATCCATACTACAATCATAGAAAGAATAGTTTAATAAAGTTGAAATTTTTCCTTAACCATAGAGTGGTCGCGTATGGCTCAGTTACAAGAAAGGTCGCGCTGATGACAATAGTAATCCACTATGTCTTATGGTGTTTTAGCAACACCTTTTTTAATTTTCAGAAATTCTTTACAAAGGATAAGATAAATAAATTATTTACTCAAAATAATGAAATATAAAGAAAGTAAGTTGATCATTATCATCAACTTCCAAGTAGAAAAAATAATTACGGGGAAGCTCGCGTGGATGACAAACGAAATAATTCACTCAGATATATCATTAGAGGACATCCAATGTATAACAAAGTAACATTGAAATAATTTTGCTAATGTTTACAAAAAAATACAGTACTAAAAATAAGTAATTGAAAGGTCAGGTGGAGAATTGTCAGTAATGGGAATTACAGGTCGGGAATATCAAATAGCAACTAACAGAGGTACTGAGATTATCCCCCTACCCTCCCTTTGCAGACTCTAGAATTTTCATATTCATTCATGCTAAAACAAATACACAGTAGCGATGCTAAGAGCAGTGGAGGACTGTTGTCATCTGCGCGACCACTCGAGGGTTAAGCTAAACAAGAAAATTCACTCCGAACGTTATTCTTAGAATATATTTTACAAGATACTGACAATAAATAATGCAAAATCAGTTATTGACATCCAAAGGATATATTTTAACCCTTTAACGGGCAGAACACAATATATTTAAAAAAATATATCTTATATATTTTTATCTGTATCCAAATTAACTTAAATACCTCAATTTGAATTGTTAACTATTTTTTAAAACACTTTTTTAAGTTGGTACATATATGTACCACTTCCCAATGGTGCATTTTATTTTTTGAACTGATGAATCCCAAAACGATCAGTGGTACATATGTGTACCACTTTTTTAGCTTTTTCATTATTTTATCAGCACGGATAATAAAGGAAAAAAGGATTATATAATTATGTAATTACACGTAAATGTTGTAAAAGAGTGAGAGAGGCCGGGTAGTTCCAAAGAGTTTCTAAGATTGCCGCAGTCCCTCAACAAAAAAAATCAATTAGCCAAAATCAAATATGAGCTCAAATAATAATAATATGCATTGTTCAAAATAATCATACGTTACAAAATTATAGCGCAAAAAATTTGTATAATGCCGGAAAATAATTACGAACAGCTAGGGATTAAAACTTCGACGTCAACATGGTGGGAGCTAGATGCAGACTGCTACCTACGTATTTGTACCACTATTCGACCGGAAAGCGATGTTAGTAGTCCTAACGATTCTGAAAGTAACTAAAACAAGTTTTTATTACTATATAAAAGATAGGAATTTATGATTTTTTATTAATTTTTAGATAGGGTGTCAATAACGGTCTGGAGTGTCAATAATTGTCTGGTTTTCCTTATATACTGCGGAACAAAAAATTCCACTCGATTGATTTCACCATTTTCTCGGCTAAAAGATTCTTTCTCTTTTGGGTTTTTACGTTGCCATATAGATTAATCAGGGCATATGAAACGTACTAATAAAATTAATTAATAAAATAAAAGCTAGCAATATTTTTAAAAAAACTAAAGTTATTAAAATTTTTTGATGAAAATTTTATGGCTGACTGATAAAATAGTTGTTAAAGATGGTCATAGATGCTGTCAGGTAATAAAATACACATCAAAAAAACTATTCACAATCTTGCAGATCTTCACCAGGGATAGAAGTAAATAAAATTGGATGTGACGAAAATGATACAAAAAAAGAACCAAGTGAAAAGTAAATTAATGTAAAAGAATTTTTTCTTTAACTATTATTGGAATAGATGTCACAATCTGCCGCAGTGAAGGGCAGGTAACAGAGATAATGATGTATTCATTAATAACAAAAAAAAAAAAAAAAAAAAAAAAACAAAAAAAAAAAAAAAAAAAAAAAAAAAAAAAAAAAAAAAAAAAAAAAACAAAAAAAAAAAAACCAAAAAAAAAAAAAAAAAAACAAAAAAAAAAAACAAAAAAAAAAAAAAAAAAAAAAAAAAAAAAAAAAAAAAAAAAAAAAAAAAAAAAAAAAAAAAAAAAAAAAAAAAAAAAAAAAAAAAAAAAAAGAAAAAAAACAAAAAAAAAAAAAAAAAAAAAAAAAAAAAAAAAAAAAAAAAAAAAAAAATACCATATATACAAATACACACATACAATTAATAATTATAACATATAAAAAAAAAAAACTAATAATTATCTTACAATAATCAAGAATAAAATAAAATATAAACAAAACTTAAGTAACAAAAGTAATAAACATTCATACTATATTTACAATACAGACACACTCAGCCTGGGGAACCCCGAATTGAGCCTGTTTACCCACTTTTTGGAGTCAAGAGATCCCAGCGCTGCTCTCTCAGCTGCATCACTGGTAACATCCAGTGGAGGCTGAGTGGGAGCGCATTGACAGAGTTAATTACATAATCGAAAGAATATCAAAAGCGTTGATTACAAAATTGTATATGAATTAGTATCAAGCCCTAGTTGACTGATACAATTTGTAATTGAATTAATTTGATTTAATTTAATATACAATCTAAATGAATTATTCAAGCAAAAATAATAAAATTACTAATTGTATCATTCAACTATTGATACTATTTCATATACAATTATGCAATTAAAACTTTTGGTACTCATTCAGTAGACTACTTCACCCTGATGAAGACCTGCAAAGCAGGTCGAAACGTTGGCAGGTCAAAATATAAGTTTTTCATTTAAAAACTGGCTGTGTTTATTCATCCTGACTGCACCCCTGACAATTTCATCTCCTTAATAAAACTATTTAAGTATAGCATTATAATATGCAATTTTATAGAAATTTATTAGAAACAATTACATTGAAATATAATATTTTAATATAAACCTTCTTATAACATAACGCAACATAAAATTATTTATGATAGATTTAACAATATAATATAATACTAAAAATTAAATGTGCCCTGAAATTTATAACCCCTCCCCCCCCGAGGGTTATAAATTGTAAAAAAAAAAAAAGAGCTACTTATAATTTTACAAAATCTCTTCTTACACAGTGGTATTATAGGCGTGCACAATATTTACTTTCAGCGACCTTGACATACCAAACCCGACAAATGTGTCAACAAAACCGTTATCTTTCAAGTTCAGCTGACATATTTGTTCTTTTTCTATGAAAGATTTTTTTTTTTCTAAAAAATAGTTTCGCTGACAATTTAAATAAGAATTTAAGGGTAATGCGTGATAGCACTATAAGACCACATTGCCTTATTTATAAGAAAATCAAAGAAGTAATAGAATAAAATAAAATCGTGAATTACAAAAAAATGTAATAGAATAAATGGATTAATAAGCATCCATGTTATTTGTAACCATAGTTAGGAAAAAAGTAATCATGATAAAATATTTGACAACTAATTTCCTGAAACCAATCATCTAATTTAATTATGATTAATTTTTTCAGTTAATTATTCAATTAAATCACTAATTTACAAAAACTAACTGAAATATTTAATCATGATTAAATTAGATGATTGATTAAAGAAAATTAGTTGTCAAGTAAATAATTAATTTCCTAGAATCAATAATATAATTTAATCATGATTGGATTCCAAGAAATTAATTGTAAAATAATTAGTCAGCAAATTTTAAAAAATATTTAATTAAAGTAGGGAATAGTGTTGCGAACAGACCTTTAAGTTTAGTTTACGCTGGTTCCATAAAAAATGTATTATTTTTTTAATAAAACGATGAAACTTGTGTTGATTTTTTTTTTAAACCACAGAATTATATTTAAGTGCTTAAAAATATGGTAGAAGAAAAAAAATATATTCCACATTAATTTTTTTACGACTCCCTTCCTTATATTTAAACATTTTTTTTTTAAATTTTTTATTATTATTATTTTTTTTATTATTATTTTATTTTATTTTTTTATTTATTTTTTTTAATTATTATTATTTTATTTATTTATTTTTTCTTTAGATTAACTGGTTTGAACTCCTTGGACTCCTTTTTGAAACTAGTTTTTAATTTTATACTCATGTGATAAATCATTGTAGTTTCGGTTCAAGTCTGATCTGTATAGATAGATAGTGTTTAAGTACAACTAGGGTTTTGAAATAAGAAAAATACATACGAAATTCCTGGTAATGTAACTTGCCCATATAATGTAATCAAATAATTTATTTTTACAGCGGTAAAATATCCACCAATTTAGATTCCCAATTACAAATATTTTGGTCTCTCTGAGCGTTTTCAAAGGTCCCGGTGATTGGCAGACAGTGCGAAGATCACGCCACACCGGTTTGACCTTGAATGAGTCGTAGTAAACAAGGGCCACTATAATTAGAATTCATGGAGTTGTCTTGGCTCCTCACTGAGTAAGGGTGGGGGGAATTTTGGCATTTACAAAAAAATAAAAAATAAATAAATTAACAAGTTGATTATCGAGCGATTGAACGGTCAAAGAATTTTTCAACACGGTATAGCTAAAAAAAGAAAGTCGTTTAAACTGTGTGAATTTAAATTATTTAATTTATTCGCACTATGAAATAGTCGAATTCAACATTATCGATATATATATTAGTAGGAGACTAGTCAGCATTAGTCGACAAAAAGCACCGACTGGCCATTACTTAATATTTCGACGCTAAAAAATAGGTAAATGAAAAATGCATGTATGGCCCTTTAAGAATGGTTACGATATTAACCAAAAATAAAACCGATAACTTCTACAATACTGAATAAAGGACATACGTAACCTAATATTTTTTATCACAGGCATATTTGAGAGTCGAATAGTTGGATAGTAACAAATACCATCAGGTAATCACATCCTGATATACTGATCTGCCGCTCTCATAACCTTAGAAACTGTACAGGAATAGTTAGTAGATATCAGAATTTTCGACCAGAAAATCCTCAATGATATTGTTCCCGATGTTACACAACAGCTACTCATGTTTTATTTACACTTCCGCTGTTAATTTTATGTAATATATGCAATGGACTTATTACGGCTTTAGGCATATTATAACAACAGTCATTTGCACGCTGGAGCTACGCTCGCACAATAACGTACCTCCAAAGTGAACTTTTCTATGGGGCCTTTCCTTAATGCCAGAAAAATATGGCAGGTCGAAACCCGATATAACCCAAGATAAGGAAATCTGGAGAACGCTGATGACAGATGTCTGTTGTCAGTAAATAAAGATCCTTTAATTGCATCTCAATCACTCAAATCTCATATCATAAACCTTCATGAATTGTGTAAAAAATGAAGTATTAAAATACATGTCTCATCAAATAACCTTCACACTTGGTCGTAAACCTACTATTTCCTCACCAATATTATGCTTTAATAATATTTCACTCAACCCCGCAGAACAGATCCGCTAACTAGGACTCAATCTGGACAAACGTATTACTTGGAATCCACATACGAGACTTAAAAGAGAAGAAACTGCTCATAGTTTCCCGTACTTCCAATAATGAAAGACTTGTTTACACGAATGTAATTAGATTCATTAGGACATACGGAGTTGAGCTTTGGGACTCTACTAAACCTTCTGATTCTTGTATCCAATCCTTACAATCTAAAATCCAATCCTTACCCACTCGAATCCACTAGTCTCCTAACTTCTCACTCGATTCCCTATACCCCTCCGAGGCTTCTAAAAAGAAGATGGCCTAGGGACTTTCTAATGTAGAACATTCATAGAAGTGCTACTAATGGGAAGTTTTTCACAAGTTAATGACATGTCATTGTAATCACATCACCTCATATTTACATATTGTATAATTGCATACAGTTGTAATGTTCAAAACAAAACATAATAATGATGGAACAGCATTATTTCACTTCTGATGACTTCATATGAGCCTATTGCGTGATATCGCGACTAAGAAAAAGTTAATAAAAAAATAGAAATAATTAAAAAAGCTAAATAAAAAAAATAAAAAAACAAGTTTACTCTACCTACAAAAAATAAGTGTATAATTACGCACACTTTTTTTTAAAAATCGAATGTATCCTAGTCCTTCTCTCATATCCGGAGATATGAGAGTTGACCCTACTAAACTAAGGTTATAAAAAAGTCTATATAAAGATCGCTTAAGTTCTCATAAAAAGTTATTTAAAGAAGTTAGAAATTATGAATAGTTTTGAATTTCATTTTTATTTTGTCGCCTGGCACCTAACTTACCATAATATGTTGACAGTTTTAAAAGAGATTAAAATTATGCAGAAATAATTATAAGATTCATAATTTGATAAATTGATTGAAGGTATGATTGGATTAAGACAAAAGTATTTATAACGAAATTGATATGTTTACGTAAGGTAGCTCTCTTTTATCCGGCGTTATCTAAACCTGAATAACAAGTCCACTCAGACCAGGAAAATTCTTGTTTAAATTTTTTTTTTATTTTATGTAACCCTAAAAATAAAATAAAATTGACAACTTTAAAATAATATTTAATTATTGGTTTATCTGTTGTATGATTTGTTTATTTACGAGTAATGGCATTTAAATCATCGTGTTGTGATACAGACTAAAATCAATTAAACAGTAATAAAATGTTTTATTACATAAATATGTATGGAATAATACTCAATCAATAATTTAAAAGTAATCGTGATTTGTTTTTGTTTTTTCAAATACTAAAAAATGTTTTTTAGTCAGGAAAACAAAGCTTTCATAGTGATGTTCCATTCGTTATACTGAGTACGTAGCCTACACGTCATATTTCTAAAAAATATATATTTTTTTTAATCGATTTTTTTAACTGTTATTTATGATTCCCATTATCCTGAGATTTCTCTTATCCAACATGTTGGACGTGTTTGACCCGGTTTTGCCAGATAAAAGGGAGTCTAATGTATAAACATTTTGGTATTTCTTGCGAAGAGTAATATTTCCCTCCTTTTAGGACGATATGCTCAGATTCTATTCTAGATGCAAATAGAAATCGCAATTGTACTTGAATGTTTAAAATTTTATTTTATTCAATAAATACGATATTTTTGTTATAATATTAAATAAGCCTGGTATTCTAAAAGTAGAGAAGCAAATAGCTAGAAAAGAAATGAATAAAATTGTTTAAATTTATTATTTTTATAAACAGTCTCTAAATGAAACGAACACAAATTTATAATAAAATGACAATAGTAAAAAACATCAAAAAGCCATAAATAAATAGGAAAGTGTGAAAATGATTTAATTAAAAACTAATAATATTATATTTACCGCAGTGAAGAGCGGTGAGAGAGTTTTAAAGGCTGAAAATATCAGGGCTAAGTTAGTATGTGGTAATAAACGGAAAATTGAATTCTAATTTCGAATGTCTACCGCAAAATACGCGCCGGTTAAACAGTAACTGGTTATCGAAAAGTAACTGTTAAAAGGGGCAAGCCACCTCTTCGCAAGTAATACCAAAATTTTAATTAACACTTGGTTCAATACTTGTATTGAAAAATTGTTTAAGAACATGGGATATACATGTTAAAAATTGTGGCTATGATATTATGATATTATGGTTTTGTTATTTAAATAAATACGCCATATTACAAAAATTAAGCGCAGCGTAAGGAGCAAATATATAAGTTATATTAATATTCAGAAGTATTCTTTACAATATCCAATTAACATAATGCATACAAACATATATATACTTGTTGAAACGTAAACAAACAACTAAGGACAAATAAATTCCAAAGCGTTAAAAATATTATAGTAGACGTCATTGAAGGAGACTTAAATAGGCAGTCTATTTTCGCTAAGACGTTCGCGTACCCTTTTCTGGTCGCTTATTTCCGAGTCCACTTCCTCCCTCGTCTCACGGGAGATTGTTTTCACTTCCGGTCACACAATGCTTCAGGGGCCAGCACCGCGAAGACGCAAGTTGATAAAGAAAATATCTTCTTCGAAATTGAGATACCGCCATCGCCAATCGTATTAAAGACTTTCAACAACACTTCAATAAGCTTGTAAATAATAATAATAATAATAAATAAAAATATTGCTCAGATCATAAAAAATCCTTGGGTTAACAATTTTAAAAATCAAATTAAAATTTTTCGAAAATCCAGTTTAAAAGATCTAGTATGGCCTAAAATTAGGTTACGGCTGTTGGATAGAAAAATGATCAAACTGTCAGGGACCCTTCAAATCATGTATTTATATTATATACTATAAAAAAACACAATATATATGTACTAGCTCAGGGTATAGCACTACCATAGATGTACCTAACCTATGGAACGGAGACGTAGACTTTAACCACTGTAATGAAAAATCAGTTAACAATTAACCTAAGCTTTTGAGGAAAATTTATGGTCCAGTCCACGATGTACAATCAAATACGTGGAAGCTTCGATCCAATGCCGAGTTGTATTACTGTTACAATTGATTACAATTGAAATACGACGTCTGGAATGGTTGGGTCATATCATAAGCATTCCCACCAAAAGAATGCCGAGCAAACGTTTGCATAAAAGTCAAGACCCACACCGGGCTGTAGTGCTATGTAGTAAGTATTATATACAATGGAACATCCATATAGCGAATATAGTGTGGCAAAGTGATTTACATGTAATTACTCGTATTTAATAGTATACGAATCATAAAACAGAGAAACTACTAATTAAATATAATTTTGAAGTTGTAAATTTTATTTTATTTGTTCAGGATACATGAAATAATTATTACTTTTTTTTTTTTTTTCTTTTTTTAAACAGACGGTAAGAATGTTCCTAGTTTGAGTGGGTCGATTAAGGGAGATAAGAGAGAATTAACTGCATTCAACTTGTTAAATTTTGTATCTTTAAATTATAAAGATAAATCTGTTTAAAATCAACAATATACTATGATAAGGTTGGTGTCTAGCGACAAAGTGAAAATGAAATTCAAAACTTTAAAAGATTATGATTGTTTGTATGATTGTTTAATAAAAGCAGTTTTCCTAATAAAAAAAAATATATATATATTTAAATTAAAACATTTTTTCAATTTTTTTTTCTTAATTTCATAACAATATTTTAATATTTTTAAAATTAAAAAAAATGAATAAATAAATGCATAGCTATGTTTCTAAAAAATAAATAAATAAATTAAATTTTGATTTAAGGTATCAAATAAAATTAAAAAAGAAAAATCAATTTTAAGAAAAGTGTTCCGTTACGAAATAAATTTAATTTTGAAGTATATAGAGTTAGGTAGGTTATTATAGACTCTCAGTATAAATTCATCATATAAGAATATGTTTATTCTTCTCCAAGCCTTCTTTCAAAGATAAAAATAATTTTAAATCCTAAATTTAAGAAAATTTTGATGATCATCGCTATATAAATAAATATGCTATATATATAAATAATTTTCCCGTTTCAAAAATCTTCGTAGCTAAGATAATTTAAGACAGATAACATATTACATAAATAACAAGACAAACTCAAAAAGATATAATTTAAAAAAGTTTCTAGAACAGAAGAAAGCATCTTAGATTCTACCATCAATAATCAAATCCCACTACAAGCTCGCCCGGGAAATGACGGGTCAACTTGAAGTTGGGTAAGATTAACTGTGGCAATGATCGTTATTGATGGATTAAAATGTCTTCGATTCAAAATCTGAGGGAAGGTCGAAGCACCGAAGATTTCTGCCATCAGTAATCACAACACGTTCCAAGTTTGCCCCACAAAATAACGGGCAGGCTTGAAGCGGGGTGTGACTAACTAATGGCGATGAACATGTTTGATTCCTTAAAATGTTTACAAATCAAGTTCGTAGGGAAAGAAGGGGGTTGACCGAGATTTCTGCCTTCAGTCATAACCATGATCCACGCTTCTTTTTATAAAACACAAAGGAGGCACAAAGCGGATGGTAATTAACTATACATCTATTTTAATGTTTAAGATGTCTTCAAATTAAGTTAGGAGGAAAAGTAGATGCTCCAAAGATTTCTGCCATCAGTAATCACAACCCGATTCAAACTTTCTCCGTAAAACAACGGATAGGTTTGAAACGGGGAGTGACAAAGTGCGGGCCATGAACATGTTTGATTCCTTAAAATGTCTTTGAATTGTGCGGAGAGAAGAAGGAGACGACCAAGATTTCTAATCAAAGTCATAACCATCGCTCCACGCTTCTTTTTCAAATTCACCAAGGAGGCAAAGAGCAGGCGGTACTTAACTATGGGTCAGTAGATGTATTTTATTGCTTAAGGTGTCTTCGAATCACGTTCGGTGAGAAAGTCGAAGCTCCGAAGATTTCTCCCATCAGTAATCGCACCCGATTCAAACTTAACGCTCCGTAAAATAGCGGTTAAGGTTGAAGAGGGGTGAGACTAACTATGGGCCATGAACATGTTTGATTTCTTAATATGTTCCAAATAATGTACGCAGAAAAGAAGGAGACGACGAAGATTTCTACCCTCAGTCACATCTCCCGCTCCCCGCTTTTTTTTTCAAATGCATCAAGAAGGCGCAAAGGAGTTGGTAATAAACTATGGGTCGGTAGATCTATCTTCTTGCTTATGATGTCTTCGAATCAAGGTTGGGTGGACGGTCAAAGCACATTTCTCCCACAACTAGATTCAAACCTGTTCTGTAAAATAACGGATAGTCTTAAAGCGGGGTGTGACTGACTGTGGGCCATGAATAAGTTTGATTCCTTAAAATTTCTTTGATTCTTCTTCGGAGGGAAGGAGGAGGCGCCATAGAATTCTATCCTCAGCAATACCCCCTGCTCCGCTCTTCTTTGTCGCAGAGACCAACCATAGGTGGTAATTAACACTGGGTACATAAAAGTATTTTATTGCTTTAAATGTCTTTAAATCAAGGCCGAAGCGCAAACTTCAACCAATCGGTGATAACCCCTCATTTTATTCTTACCTTTGATTCAAAGGGCAAACATATCCAATAAATAAAGGGTAGGGCTCAAAGCAGGTGGAGTAACTAAGGATCTAAGATGTAGTTGATTCCTTAAAATATTTTCCTTATTTAAAATGAAACTTCAAGATAGAGGGCACTTCACATAAATATTTTAAATAAGTAGCAAAGATGTCTTTAGATCAATTTCGTAGGGAAGGAGGAAGCACTAAAGATTTCTACCCTCGCCTAACAACTCCCTCCTCCATCTTGAATATTTTTGAAGCAGCATCACTGACAGGGTCATGTTTATTTGCTTACAATTGTTTTTTAAATATAAAATACAACATAAAGATAAAAGGCAATGCACAAAAACATTACAAATAACTAAAATGATGTCTTCGAATCAGGTTCTTGGGGATGCACCGAAGATATCTACCCTCGGCCATCTCACCCGCTTCAAGCCACCCGTTGTACGGGCCTAGGCTTGAAGCGGGAGGGATCACCTAGGGCCACTGTCTTGCTTGTCCGCTTGCAATTTTCTTCATATATTAATAATACAATACAATTTTAAGCTAAAAGAAGTTTAACACATAATTTTGATAATATCAAATTTCCACCCCTGCTCAGTGTCTCAGTTGAAATAACAAAGAGACGTTTAAAAATCATCCAAAACATATTCATATTGAGATAATTCTAAATATACATATATATATATTTGGAATTATCTCAATATGAATTTGTTTTGGATGATTTTTAAACCAAAAATTTAACTACTTTTTTTTAAAAATTAAATTGGTTGAATATATATATATATTATATATATATATATATATATATATATATATATATATATATATATATATATATATATATATATATATATATAAATTTAAAAATATATATCAATTAAAATTGGTAATAGAGATGATTATTGCATCAATTTTTATTTAATATTCCTTCATCAGTAATTTTCTTTAGTATAGTTAATTACGGCTTAAGAGAAATTAGATGTTTTATTTCAATTTTAAATCAAAGTTATGTGCTTTTTTACAATTTTTTCCATTCATTATTTTTTTCAGTCACATTCCATCAGTTAATTTCAAGTTGATTTTCATTCCAGAATATTATTTGCCCACTTTTATATTCGAAATATATTTTATTTAATGAATGAAGCTGTAATTTAATTTCTGATTTTTTTTTCTTTAAACCCTTTATGTTAAAGTAATACAAGATGTCTTTAAATCAATTTCGTAGGGAAGGAGGAAGCACTAAAGATTTCTACCCTCGTCCATCTTGAATATTCTTGAAGCGGCATCACTGACAGGGTCATGTTTGTTTGCTTACAATTGTTTTTTATATATAAAATACAACATAAAGATAAAAGGCAATTCACAAAAACATTACAAATAATTAAAATGATGTCTTCGAATCAGGTTCTTAGGGACGCACCGAAGATATCTACCCTCGGCCATCACACCCGCTTCAAGCCACCCGTTGTACGGGCCTAGGCTTGAAGCGGGTAGGATCACCTAGGGCCATGGTCGTGTTAGTCCGCTTGCAATTTTCTTCATTTTTTTTTTTTTCCATTTATTGATATTTACAACTGTACAAAATAATATACAACAAGTAAATGTGTTGACAGTGAATACAATGGCATGTAAATAACTTGTGAAGAGCTACTCACTAGTATCACCTCAATAAAATCTACACTAAAAGGCCTCTAGGCCATCTTCTTTTCATACGCTTCGGAGGATTATCGGGAATGCATTGGGAAGCAAGTTGAGAAACTAGTGGATTGGAGTTGTTATGGAGCTTACTATGGAAGGATAGGTATCTGGTTTGGGCTAAATCAGAAACATACGGAAAATTAAGATCTTTATGGATAAGTTTATTGGTCTCATAGTAAGGAGCATTGAGGATTTTTCGAATGATTTTGGATTGTAATGATTGGATACGAGATGAATTGGATGGTTTAGTAGAGCCCCAAAGCTCAACTCCGTACGTCCAAATAGGTCTAATCACTGTCATGTAAATGAGTCTTCTGTAATTAATTGGGAGCTTTGAACGTTTGTCTAGTAAATGTTGAAGTAGTCTGTAACGACGGGCAGTTTCTTGTCGTTTTAGTCTTGTATCTTCATATTTAAAATACAATTTTAAGCTAGAAAATGTTTAGCACAAAATTACAAAAAAGATACATCAATCTGTTGGGAAAAAAGTGTTGAACGATTTCCATCCGCAGTTATTATAACCCCCTTCATGCGTCCCAGTTGAAATAACAAAGAGGTGAGCAGCCGGTTGTAATCTACTGTTGGTCAGTGTCACATAAAATGTTTTACATATTTAACATTAAAAAATCAAGATATAGAACACTTCACATAAGTTTTGATAAAAATGTCTTAAATTCGAATTCAGAGGATGTAAGATCGCCGATTACCTTCTGCCACGTCGCCTTGCTTCAAACACGCCGGACAGGCATAGAGCGCACTGTAATTCTTAAGTAAATTACAGTGAACTTCATGCCATAGGCGTATTTCATTGTTTAAAATATTTTTCATATTTAACATATTAACTTAATATAGTGAATACTTTAAGTTATTCTAAATTAAGTGAAGAAGTTTTTAAAACACGCTCAGCAAGGGACAAAATATTGTACATATACTCTACTAGACGCAACTTTTAAACTAATTTTTGGGGGGGATTGGAAAAAAATAGATACATGTATATATTATGTGTATATGTGTATATTATACAAGATATACACAATATAATAATAATAGCAATGTTTAAATCATATTTATCTGTAGAAATCAAGACGTGTTTCAACGCAAAGTATATAAATTCACCTTAACTAGCCTAGTTTCTTTCCAGTAATTATGCATGTAGAATTGCTTTCTG
The DNA here is from genome assembly GCA_003667255.2 of Euschistus heros. Classification (NCBI taxonomy): domain Eukaryota; kingdom Metazoa; phylum Arthropoda; class Insecta; order Hemiptera; family Pentatomidae; genus Euschistus; species Euschistus heros. Next base: position 1,179,570 of record RCWM02000019.1, read on the forward strand.
AAACCTATTAAGAATGGAGAACGTAAAGGAATGTACAATAAAGTAGGAACAAACGGAGATTTGACCTATGACAGAGAGCAATCAAGGGCGAATATATAGGCCTAGGCGTATGCGCAGTGTCTTCCTCATGGTCTGTTAATAACATAATGTTTTTTTGTTTTATTTTTAGAACCTATACTAGTTAAATGTAGTTAAATATTTCGTTTAATATATATATATATATATATATATATATATATATATATATATATATATATATATATATATATAAATTAAGAAATAATATCAATTAAAATTGGTTGTAGAGATGATTATTATATCAATTTTAATTTCATTTAATACTCTTTAAATGATTTACTTTAAAATTAATTAATAACTTTAATAAAATTAAAATTAATAACTTTAAAATTAAAGTTACGTCGTTTTTTTTTTTTAAGTTTACTTTAGCCCGATAATAAGTTTTTTGTCCATTCATTATTTTTTTCAGTCACATTCCGTCAGTTAATTTCAAGTTTATTTTCATTTCAGAATATTATTTGCCCAATTTTATATTAGAAATATATTTTATTTAAAGAATGATGAAGTAATTTAATTTCTGATGTTTTTTTTTGTTAGTTTTTTAAACCCTTTATGTTAAAGTAATACAAGATGTCTTTAAATCAATTTCGTAGGGAAGGAGGAAGCACTAAAGGTTTCTACCCTCGGCTAACAGCTCCCTCCTCCATCTTGAATATTCTTGAAGCGGTATCACTGACACGGTCACGTTTGTTTGCTTACAATTGTTTTTTATATTTAAAATACAGCATAAAGATAAAAGGCAATTCACAAAAACATTACAAATAATTAAAATGATGTCTTCGAATCAGGTTCTTGGAGATGCACCGAAGATATCTACCCTCGGCCTTCTCACCCGCTTCAAGCCCCCCGTTGTACGGGCCTAGGCTTGAAGCGGGAGGGATCACCTAGGGCCATTGTCGTGCTTGTCCGCTTGCAATTTTCTTCATATTTAAAATGCAATTTTAAGCTAGAAAAAGAAAAAACACAAAATTACAAAAAAGATACATCAATCTGTTGGGAAAAAAGTGTTGAACGATTTCCATCCGCAGTTATTATAACCCCCTTCATGCGTCCCAGTTGAAATAACTAAGAGACGAGCAGCCGGTTGTAATCAACTGTTGGTCAGTGTCACATAAAATGTTTTTCATATTTAACATTAAAAAAATCAAAATGTAGAACACTTCACATAACTTTTGAAAAATGTCTTAAACTCAAGTTCAGAGGATGTAAGATCGCCGATTACCTTCTGCCACGTCGTCTTGCCTCAAACACGCCAGAGGGCCATAAAGCGCACGGTAATTCTTAAGTAAATTACAGTGAACTTCATGCCATAGGCGTATTTCATTGTTTAAAATATTTTTCATAATTAACATATTAACTTAATATACTGAATACTTCAAGTTATTCTAAATTAAGTGAAGAAGTTTTACTCTACTAGACGCTACCTTTAAACTAATTTTTTGGGGGATTGGAAAAAAATAGATACATGTTTATATTATGTGTATATGTGTATATTATACAAGATATACACAATATAATAATATTAGCAATGTTTAAATCATAGTTATCTGTGGAAATCAAGACGTGTTTCAACGCAAAGTATATAAATTCACCTTAACTAGCCTAGTTTCTTACCAGTAATTATGCATGTAGAATTGCTTTCTGCAACCTATTAAGAAAGGAGAACGTAAAGGAATGTACAATAAAGTAGGAACAAACGGAGATTTGACCTTTGACAGAGAGCAATCAAGGGCGAATATATAGGCCTAGGCGTATGCGCAGTGTCTTCGTCATGGTCTGTTAATAACATAATGTTTTTTTTGTTTTGTTTTTAGAACCTATAGTAGTTAAATGTAGTTAACTATTTCGTTAAATATATATATATATATATATATATATATATATATATATATATATATATATATATATATATATAAATTAAGAAATAATATCAATTAAAATTGGTTGTAGAGATGATTATTGTATCAATTTTTATTTAATACTCCTTCATCAATAATTTTTTTTTAATAAAGTTAATTATGGGTTAAAAGAAATTAGATGTTTTGTTATTGTTTTAAATCAAAGTTATGTTGTTTTTTTTTAAGTTTACTTAGGCCCGATAATAATTGTTTTGTCCATTCATCATTTTTTTCAGTCACATTCCGTCAGTTAATTTCAAGTTTATTTTCATTTCTGAATATTATTTGCCCAATTTTATATTAGAAATATATTTTATTTAAAGAATGATGCAGTAATTTAATTTCTGATGTTTTTTTTTTTGGTTTTTTTTTTTTAAACCCTTTATGTTAAAGTAATAGAAGATGTCTTTAAATCAATTTTGTAGGGAAGGAGGAAGCACTAAAGATTTCTACCCTCGGCTAACAGCTCCCTCCTCCATCTTGAATATTCTTGAAGCGGTATCACTGACACGGTCACGTTTGTTTGCTTACAATTGTTTTTTATATTTAAAATACAGCATAAAGATAAAAGGCAATCCACAAAAACATTACAAATAATTAAAATGATGTCTTCGAATCAGGTTCTTGGGGATGCACCGAAGATATCTACCCTCGGTCATCTCACACGCTTCAAGCCACCCGTTGTACGGGATTAGGCTTGAAGCGGGTGGGATCACCTAGGGCAATGGTCGTGCTTGTCCGCTTGCAATTTTCTTCATATTTAAAATGCAATTTTAAGCTTGAAAAAGTTTAACACAAAATGACAAAAAGATACATCAATCTGTTGGGAAAAAGTCTTGAACGATTTCCACCCCTTCTCAGTGTCTCAGTTGAAATAACAAAGAGACGAGCAGCCGGTTGTAATCAACTATTGGTATGTGTCACATAAATTTTTTTTCATATTTAACATTAAAAAAATCAAAATGTAGAACACTTCACATAACTTTTGAAAAATGTCTTAAACTCAAGTTCAGAGGATGTAAGATCGCCGATTACCTTCTGCCACGTCGTCTTGCCTCAAACACGCCAGAGGGCCATAAAGCGCACGGTAATTCTTAAGTAAATTACAGTGAACTTCATGCCATAGGCGTATTTCATTGTTTAAAATATTTTTCATAATTAACATATTAACTTAATATACTGAATACTTCAAGTTATTCTAAATTAAGTGAAGAAGTTTTACTCTACTAGACGCTACCTTTAAACTAATTTTTTGGGGGATTGGAAAAAAATAGATACATGTTTATATTATGTGTATATGTGTATATTATACAAGATATACACAATATAATAATATTAGCAATGTTTAAATCATAGTTATCTGTGGAAATCAAGACGTGTTTCAACGCAAAGTATATAAATTCACCTTAACTAGCCTAGTTTCTTACCAGTAATTATGCATGTAGAATTGCTTTCTGCAACCTATTAAGAAAGGAGAACGTAAAGGAATGTACAATAAAGTAGGAACAAACGGAGATTTGACCTTTGACAGAGAGCAATCAAGGGCGAATATATAGGCCTAGGCGTATGCGCAGTGTCTTCGTCATGGTCTGTTAATAACATAATGTTTTTTTTGTTTTGTTTTTAGAACCTATAGTAGTTAAATGTAGTTAACTATTTCGTTAAATATATATATATATATATATATATATATATATATATATATATATATATATATATATATATATATATATATATAAATTAAGAAATAATATCAATTAAAATTGGTTGTAGAGATGATTATTGTATCAATTTTTATTTAATACTCCTTCATCAATAATTTTTTTTTAATAAAGTTAATTATGGGTTAAAAGAAATTAGATGTTTTGTTATTGTTTTAAATCAAAGTTATGTTTTTTTTTTTTTTTAAGTTTACTTAGGCCCGATAATAATTGTTTTGTCCATTCATCATTTTTTTCAGTCACATTCCGTCAGTTAATTTCAAGTTTATTTTCATTTCTGAATATTATTTGCCCAATTTTATATTAGAAATATATTTTATTTAAAGAATGATGCAGTAATTTAATTTCTGATGTTTTTTTGGTTTTTTTTTTTAAACCCTTTATGTTAAAGTAATAGAAGATGTCTTTAAATCAATTTTGTAGGGAAGGAGGAAGCACTAAAGATTTCTACCCTCGGCTAACAGCTCCCTCCTCCATCTTGAATATTCTTGAAGCGGTATCACTGACACGGTCACGTTTGTTTGCTTACAATTGTTTTTTATATTTAAAATACAGCATAAAGATAAAAGGCAATCCACAAAAACATTACAAATAATTAAAATGATGTCTTCGAATCAGGTTCTTGGGGATGCACCGAAGATATCTACCCTCGGTCATCTCACACGCTTCAAGCCACCCGTTGTACGGGATTAGGCTTGAAGCGGGTGGGATCACCTAGGGCAATGGTCGTGCTTGTCCGCTTGCAATTTTCTTCATATTTAAAATGCAATTTTAAGCTTGAAAAAGTTTAACACAAAATGACAAAAAGATACATCAATCTGTTGGGAAAAAGTCTTGAACGATTTCCACCCCTTCTCAGTGTCTCAGTTGAAATAACAAAGAGACGAGCAGCCGGTTGTAATCAACTATTGGTATGTGTCACATAAATTTTTTTTCATATTTAACATAAAAAAATCAAGATAATGTACTCTTCACATAAATTTTGAAAAAAATGTCTTAAATTCAAGTTCAGAGGATGTAAGATCGCCGATTACCTCCTGCCACGTCGCACAGTGGGACGAATGGCCCAAATTTCCAGACATGCACCAAAAATCGAAACTATTTTATTGCAATCTCCGACAACTTTGCACCATCTTTTAACATCTTAGGAAGAAGAAAATGTGGAAATTTTTCAGAAATACGAAGTGAAAATGCTGTTTTTATAATAAAAAGGTAATGAAAATTGACATAAAAATACACGAAATCGTATTTAGTGATTTTGATTGTTCCTGTAACTTTTTAAATGTTACTGATAATTATTCCTCATAATCTCAAATAAAAAATTACTTTCTATTTCGTACTAGTCTATTCAAACTAAAAAAAAAAATAGTAGTGATGGTTTTATCATCAGAAAGAATTAGGATTTTATAAAACAATGACATGTGGAGTAACTTTCAGGGTGTTTCGAGTACATTATTGCGTGTTGAAGAAAACGTCCAAATTTTTCCAAAAATGGACTTCATAGACTTTTACCTCAGGTATTTAATGAGATAAATACGTTCCATTATTTTCCGAATATGGCCGAATTAACCCGTGGTTAAGCATAGTTTATATACTTCTAATGTTGTAATTCGACCTAAACCAACCTTTATTTTTATTTGCACCTTTCCCAGTTATAAGAAACAAAAGAATATTTGTAATTTTTAGTTTAGATCTGTATTTTGTTAATTTCAAAATGTTTAGTCTTAGTTATTTTCTTTTTTTAAGTTTTTCCACATAACAGTAATGGTAATAGGCGCCCTGCAATAGGTGCATATATTTCTACGCGTTCTCATGCATATATTTCTCGATATAACGCATATTTAAATAAATATTTATACAAACTATTTTATAATAATACATAAAATATTTTTAGAATAATACTAAAATGAATTAACTTTAATTTAAAATAATTAAGTTAAGATGAAATTTAAGCAATAATTATCAAATGAATCTATACACTAATTTATGAATAGATTAAGATTGGAGAAAAAAATAATTAAATAAAAAAATATATAAATGAATAAAAAAGAGAAAAAAATGAAGAAAAAAAAAGTATATATTATTAGGAGTAGGTAAAATTATATTGACAGTTTATTCGTTGCGCTCTATGATCTCAACGTGATCCACAAATAGTCTTAATTATGGTAGTCTTTTGTTGTTAACAGATAACAACAATAGCCATAAAAACATATAGGCAGCAACTGGTCCATCAGCCTGTATCCAGGTACATGTTTTGATAGCTTGAAGCTATAGTCAACTTTTTTTTTTTTTTTTTAATTATCGCTTACTTAATCGCGGGAATTCAGGGTTAATTAATTATAACAGGTTAGTTTTTTTTTTCATTTAAATGTCGATAAACCCTGATTTCTTAAATATTTAAAAACTCCGATCGACGAAAAAGGCAACACGTATAACTCACATAAGGGTAAACTGATTGATTTGCAGATTTTTCAAATTCGATAGGGCACATCAAAAATCATAGAAAATAATATCCCTCGAATCAAAACACGAACAAGCGAAAATTGGATTTTTTGGATACACTATTGGTTAACAGAGCATGATAGGCGAAAACAGACTTCAGATTCGAATTCTACACCCTTGAAAACATACCCATATGAAATTTGAAGTCGATGCAAAAATTTTTAGATGCTCAAATTGCGATGTTTAGAAAAAACACCGTTTCGTCCCACTGTGCGTCACCTCGTTTCAAACACGCCGGACGGGCATAAAGCGCACGGTAATTCTTAAGTAAATTACAGTGTACTTCATGCCATAGGCATATTTCATGTTTAAAATATTTTTCACATTTAAAATATTAACTTAATATAGTGAAGACTTCAAGTTATTCTTGAACTTTTAAACCAATTTTTCGGTGGGATTGGAAAATAATAGATACATAGATATACAAAATATAATAATAATAGTAATATTTAAATCATATTTATCTGTAGAAATCAAGACGTGTTTCAACGCAAAGTACATTCACAAAAACGTTACAAATAACTAAAATGATGTCTTCCAATCAGGTTCTTGGGGATGCACCGAAGATTTCTACCCACGATCATCTCTCCAGCTTCAAGCCGGCCGTTGTACGGGCTTAGGCTTGAAGCGGGTGGGATCACCAAGGGCCATGGTCGTGCTTGCATTTCATATCTAGTTTTCTAATGATTCTTTTAGATTAGATTCTTAAAGTATTTCATTGCAAGTACAAAATATATCATTTTATTTCTTTTTTTAGATTCCATTGCTGCAAAAAAAAAAAAAAGTTGTAATCATGAACCGTCTCTGATATTATTTTTCCTTTTCTTTCCTTTTTCCATTGTTCTTTCTGACAACAGGTCTTTGTTTAAACTTCTGTAACTCTACTTCCTGGACAGAAGTGAAGCCCATATATTGAGACACACGGATATACTGTGTTTTTTCAGTAGTACACCAAATTGTGTGTAAAATTTAAAACGATTAAACACCGATCACAGATAATATGGGAGTGATTGGATGAAACTAGGTTGGGGAAGGAAAAGGAAATTATGCTGAACTAATTGCTATAACTTTGTAACGGTTGTTGGTACGAACTATTCGGAAGGCCAAAAATCATATAAAACTAAATTATTTTTAGTTCTCTTGCAAAAAGTGTTCGTTTATCATGGTGTTTGTGTGCGCCTTTTCCGACCACTATGCGGCGTTCATCTGGGGAAGAGACGTTTTTTTCACGAATGAAAAGCCCTCTCTCCAACAATAACTATAATAGAGAATAATTTTTGACCCTTGGCGACTAATTGTGTGATTTTCTTAGTTTGTCTTATTAGGGACAAGAGTTAGTTGAAAGTTCTTTACTTCAAACCCGAACCAAATAAATAAATGAATTGGGGTGTTGGTATTGATATCGGAAATGGAATCATTTTGGTTTCCATAAATATGTAAATTATATCTAGCATATGCACGGCTTAAAATTGATAATTAACGCCATAAATAAATGTTGCTTAAACGAATCTGAATAGAGAGAACACCAAACGTGCACTGTTTTGATTAAAATCAATGAATACAGCTGAAGAAAGACGGATCGTTTAAGGCCAACAACTGAATACGTTTGCCGTCAAAATAGGAACAAGATGGATGCTATACAATGGATTCCTAGCCACGGAGAATGGTAAGTAAAAATAAATATCTTGAATTGGGTAGATCTGTTTTGAAGTTTGTATTCGATTGGTGTGAATCATTGCCAGTCAGATAATGGCATGATATATTGGCAACATAAACACTTGAAAGGCTTTTCAATCCCCCTGTCCATTCCCAACCACCCCTTCACACTTTTTTTTTTTCTTTTTTTTCTAACGACTTCTCCAATAAGGGTATAATTCAAAAGCTGGGCCGTTTCAAAAGACAGCCGGAAATAAATTCATTCACTGAATTTCCTGCTACGAACTGATGAACTTCAATTTCCCAATCTCTTGAGTTTCTCAATAGGCAAGGGACCTACTTTTCGATATATATTTTTTATTTCATTCGACTTTTTTTTATTTATTCTTTATTTACAGCCATATTCATACAGAATCTTATACTATTTTCTCACCTCCAAAATATATTTTTCAATTTTTTTTTTTTTTTTTTTTTTTTTGGAATACTTTCACATTTAAGAAAAACTTATATCAAATGACAATTAAGTATCGACATCGAAGCACGACCAAATTCTTCAAACCCGCACAGCAAGATCTCATCAATTGCTTTAAGTCGAGTCTCAAATAGATAGATTGATCTTTCTTATAACCTTTCCATTGGAAACCTAATTACCATAAGTAACTGATGTACCTACCCACAATCCTTGACAATATTAAAATACTAACACTGAAGATTAACATAGCAGAATATCTATAAAAATAATAGGAATTGGGAGCGCATCTCCTTGATTTTATAAAAACCGTAAATAAAGTTAATAAATGAAAAGAAATTATTGCTATCTTCATAATAATAGCATTAACCAAAAGTTTTTTGTTTTTTTTAAATCATGTTAGGATACGATAACGAATTTATAAGGCCTAAGAATTTAATATTATCTCCTTGATCATATCAAAAAACGTGTGTAGTTATTAAAATGAAGCGCGGCTAAATTATGATATAAATTTAAAAATTATTACTCAGCCTCCACTGGATTTAGACACTGGAAATGACGCGGCTAAGAGAGCAGCGCTGGAATCTCTTTGGGCCTAGCTTGTTCTCCAATAGTGGTGGGACAAGCTTGGTTTGGGGTTCCCGCGGGATGCTTTTATATATTGTAAAGTATGACAGTGTATAAGTTTTTTATTTTTTTTAAATATATATATCTTTTTATGAGGACTGCGAGGAAGCAGTGAGGAAGAGGCTGGAAGTGTGGAAAACTTGGAACCAAACAAGGACAACGGAAAACTACCAAGAGTATTTGACTGAAAGAAAAAAAGACACACAAAGTCCTGAGGAAGAGAAGAAGAGAATTCCACAATGAACAGCTAGTGGAAATGGAGGAAAGCTTCAATAAGAACGACGCAAGACTGTTTTACAGAGCATTCAAGCAAAAAGTTAAAGGCTATATACCACAGGCACTGGTGCTAAGAAGAGAGGATGGAAGTTTGGCCCAGACAAGGGAAGAGAATTGTGACATACTAGCAAAATATTTCGAAAACCTATTAAACTGCGAAGAACCTAAAGGGAAATTAAGTACTGTTGACAACACACATTGGATGGATTCAGACCCTCCTGATGATGAGGAGCTCGATGAAATAATTTCAGCTCTCAAGAACAACAAGGCTTCGGGAGAAGATGGGGTGGTGGCAGAGATGTGGAAGCTGACGGGTGACGATTTCAGGAAAAGGGTGGCGGAGTTGATGATGGACATCTGGTTTGAGGAAAAGATTCCTGAGGATTGGAAAACAGCGTTAATACACCCTCTGCATAAGAAAGGAACAAGAAAAGATGCAGACAACTACAGAGGGATCTCATTGCTGGTCAGTTACAAATTTTTTTCCAAAGCATTACTTAATAGAATAACCCCTATATTGGACCCTAAAATCGGTGAATATCAGGGCGGTTTCAGGAGGGGGAGGTCCTGCGCGGAACAAATTCTCAGCTTGAAACTGTTAATCAGACATTACAGAAAAGACCCAAAGAAAGACCTCTATATCGCCTTTGTGGACTTCAGGAAGGCATATGACTCAGTTGACAGGAAGACTGTGTTTGATGTTTCAAGGGAGTATGGAGTGGACAGGAAAACTATAAAACTGATAGAACCAACCCTCACGGACACAAAATCTAAAGTTAAATTCCAGGGAGCCATTAGTGAACCTTTCCAAATTAAAACAGGACTGAGGCAAGGGGATGGCCTTTCCCCAATACTGTTCAATGTGGTCCTTGACAAAATCATGAAAGAACTGTGGAAAACTGACAACACAGGTGCAAAAATAGGGACTAAGTACAATCACGTTAAAGTCAAGTGTCTTGCCTATGCGGATGATCTGGCATTGTTGGCAGAGTCGGAGGAAGAGGCGGTTAACCAGATAAATATGTTGAAGGAAATTGCGGAAAGAGCCGGCCTACAGATCTCCTTTGAGAAGACAGAATTAATGACAACAAACACAAACTTCCAGAAGAAATCGGTGGAAAGCAAATATGGAACAATAAGAGTGACCCATAAGTTTAAATACTTGGGTGATACCATCTGTAGCAACGGACAGGAAAAGGAAAGTATTAAAGACAAGATAACCAAACTAGGTAAACTAAGCTTTCTGACTGGCAACATATATAATAAGAAGAATCTTTCCATCAAAGCAAAACTGAGGCACTATAGCACAGTAGTCAGACCAGTCATACTATACGGGATGGAAACCATGTGTCTCCCCAACCTCGAGAAACTCCTAAAGATCGAGAGGAAAATTCTGAGAAAGATCTATGGCCCTCAAAAGACACCAGAAGGGTACAACAGGTTGAGGCCTAACAAAGAAATTTATGGAGATCTAAGAGACCTAGAAACAGAGATCAGGATTAGGAGGTTGAGATTCTACGGACATATAGTGAGAATGCCTCCAGAAAGACTAAATAAGGCTGTCTTCTCAAAGATGAGAGGGTATAAAAGTGCTCCAGCGTACATCAAGCAGGTGATAGAGGAAATGAAGAGGTTGGGAATAGCGGATCGGGATTGTTTGGACAGTGAAAGCTATAGAAAGAAATTACAGGAGACTACAGTTCTTGTGGGCGGAGGGAGATCGGTGAGGGGAACTGCCTGGACGTAGGAAAGGAAGCAAAGACATTCCAAATGATGAGGGAGTACTGGATGAGAAGGAGAAATAAATGAAATGAAAGAACTCGTAATCATGATGTTCGCGTGGTCTTTAAGGCCGTTCCGAGAAAGAAAAAAAAAAAAAAATTTCTTTTTATATTTTAGTTTATTTTTTTCTACAATCATGATTCTAATTTATTCTACATTATTTATTACATCTTATTTTATTTCGTGTATATTTAGAGACGGTTTATTTTATTTTTTTTTTTTTTACTTTATATTTTTTTTTTTTTTTTACTTTATATCTTTATTTTTTTTTTTTTTTTATTATATATATATATATATATATATATATATATATATATATATATATATATTTTTTTTTTTTTTATTTATATATCTATTTTATAATATAACATTTTATTCTGAAAGAGATGTAATAATATTATTACATCATAAAAATACATTGCTCAGTAGTATGGCTAGAAACAAGTGAGAATAGACAATGTGATGATAATCACTGATTAAGAGGTAAATGACGTATTATATAATTGTAAAAATTGTCGGTATAATGATATAAATTAATGTATTTTAAAAAAAATTTAGAAGCCAGATGATGAAGAAATATATATTTTATTTTTTATTATTTTCAATGTAGATATTTCATGAGCGGATTCATTTTCATTCAAATTACTAATTGCTCGTGAATAAGACAGATTGTAATATTTATTCAACACAATCAAAAAAAAAAACTTTGAATAAGGTTGTTTTCACTTTAGGGTGGAGTATAAAGGAGGTAACCTTACCCCTCCAAAAGAAGCGAAAAAATCATTTAATACTCTAAAAATGCTTCTTGTTATTTTAAAATAATAACTATATCATTTAATGATTTTAACCAGTTAAATATCCGATTGGTTCAAGGAGAACCATTAAGAATTCTTTAATAAAAACAAAAAATATATATAACAAAGGGCACCTGTATAAATTGCTTGCCCTTCCATGAAAGAGTTTATCCCAAGTTTCTTTTTTATTTATGGAACTCCATCAATGATTCATAGGGAACACATACAGGTTTAAGGAGGTTGATGGCGAGTTCAAGCTTTTAAAAAGTTACGAGGAATAGAAATGAAGGGGTGTCTGTGAGTAGGAACAGTCTTCCAGTTCGCACGATACTTTAGAAAATCTAGCCCGGGAAGTAGGCCATAGTGCCTAAAATTTAAAAACTATCTCGATTAGTAAACTTTTGTTCTGGACTCATTAAAGTACATTTCTATCAGATAAGTGATAGCGATGAAGACAATCAACTGTTTGTTTTTTTTACTATCCCATTTTTGTAGACAGCACACTAAATATGCATGATTTGGCAAAATATGACGATTTTGACATTTTCAGTTTTCGAGTTTGGTTGTATTACAGAACTTAATCAGTAGTTAGAAGGTAAACATACTAAAAGTCTCCGCTCCTGGGGGGTGAGTTAGCGTTGGAGAAAGGGAGAAGGTCCCACTTTTCGATTTTTCGATTATGTCTCGAAAACGGTGGACTATAGGAAAATATGTTACAAATCAAAATTAAATTTCCTACAAAATTGTTTACATACATATTTGTCAAATATAAAACAGTTTTCGAGATATTCGTTATTAAAAATCATCTTTACCTCACATCTTCACGTCAAACATTAGCTTCAAGTGAAACGTATAAATGAAATTAAAGTAAATTTAATAGTCCTTTTCTAAAGTAATTTATTGACATTTTTTCTGAGAAACGATCGAAGAAGGCACCAGAAGCAAATGTTATGTTAGGCGTTATCCATTTCAATAACCTATATTTTGAAAACCGTTAGAAATTCGACAAATATGTATAAAATTAATTTTATAGGAAATTTAATTACCTTTAATTTTTAGTTGAAACATATTTTTCTAGAGTCCACCGGTTTCGAGGTATAATCGAAAAACCCAAAAAAAGAACCTTTTTCCCTCCCCCCCCACCGTAATGTCACCTCCCAGGGGCGGGGACTTTTAGTATATTTACCTTCTAAGAACTCTTAAAAAAGCTCTGAGGTCAAATATAATCGCCTACTTCATGCACTCTACAATATGTTTACTGACTGCACTGTACGTATAATTTTATTTATTTATTTATTTATTAATGATATTTTTAAAATAATCGGGGGAAAAAATAATAGTGTTCTTAAAAAATAATTTTAATCTAAGACAAAATGGTGATCTAGCTTTTATTTATCGACAAATTCTATAATTAGAAGATATTATGTCAATTAGCATTTTTAGTTCACAATTATTTATTTATAGTTTATGTTTATATTGATTGTTCCGAAACGTAAAAAGTGTTAACATTAACAATCTCTTGGATTTCCACAGAACAATAACTATTATAGCTTTATTAAAGTTATTGGTTATAGTTATCCTTAGATTATACAAGACCAATTTAATATTATCCTAAATGTCGGTTAATAAACTTTTTTATTTATTTATTTTTTGGGGGGGGGGGGGGGGGGAGAATGTTGTAATGGGGTGAGGATGCAAATCGTAAAATCGATATCCTGGGGAGTATTATGAGATATGCGGAATATCAGTGGTAAACAATCCTACAGAAAAAGCATTTCATTTTAAAAATTTTTTTTTTTTTTTTTAATGCCTGACGACAAAATAAGATAAGCAATTAAGCATATAATAAAACGTATAAAGGACACACATAATGCCCTAAATGGACTTTAAGGGAGATTTTTTTTTTTGTGATTACAATATTTATTAAATCATAATTTTATTTTTAGACCTTATAAAAAGAATCGATTTAACAAATTATCATGCGGCCGTCATCAGTAATATAAATTTTATTTTTGTAATTTTTTTTTTTTATTATTGTAATTTTTTTCTTATTTTATTGTAACCCGTCACATTTTTTTTTATTGGTTATATTTAATTTTTTCACTTCAAATTTTATAATCTTTTGTAAGAACATATGGTAATTAAATTAACACATGTGGAGGTTATCCGTCGGGTTAACAATTACAGTGTGTTTAATTTCTTAATTTATAAATTCTGTGTAATATTATACACTGACTAGAAGTACTAGAATCGGATCGATATTTTTATTTTGGAAGGAATATCGAAGATATTAATGCAGTAGGAACCCTATTATCCGGTGTTCCGAAGAGGCCAAATTTTGTATTTTTACTTATTTTTTTTAATTTTTGTAATAATTATTATATATATCAATAGTATTTATTAATTTAATATTAATTTATTTACTTTAGTTTTCCTCTGTGTTTTTTCTTCTTTAAAATTAAGTAGCACTTTAACGTATTGTTTTTAAATATTAAATAAAAAATTATTCATATACTTCATTCTTCCTCCAAGAAGATTCGAATAGTTGATGGTTTCCCCGATTTATCAGTGATAATTCGATATTTTGAACTTTTCCATAGATAAATGAAGAAAAACGAAACAGAATCTATTTTTCCCCATATATTTAAGATATATTTTTAAAAATGAATACGTAAGATTTTTTTCTAACGATTAGATATTTGTTATTTATGAAACACGGCAAGATCATATCTTACGAATGAGATCTTCACTATTAACTAATAACATTTATATTCTAGGAGCGGTAATGTTTTTAAGTATTTCATTGAAAGACTGGTCTGTTTGCCTAAAAAAAAAAATTATATACTCAGATGTGCTTTAGTCTCTATTTAAATACTTTCGAAACGTCGCAAATAATAAAACATGATTTGAGTCTTGAACAGAAATTAGCTTTATATAACGAGTAGAAAAATATGAAAGGGTTAAAACATTGTCCGCTGAATCAAGAATTGGCGAGCACACTGTTCATGATATTTTGAAAAAGAAAAAAATACATTTCCAACTTCGAAACATCTCAATACATCTTGAGCTCCCCACCTTGGCTAGAATAGGTTGGTAACCTGCAGGACAGCTCGTCCTTCCTGCCCAAGTTGGAGTACATAAGGACGTTAAGCACAAATAAAAGAACAAATAATCGAAACATCTACGGAAAGACGTTGATGAAGACACCTACCAATCGTTCAAGAAAAACGTGTAAGGGAGTTCCTAAGGTCTAATGAAAACTTTAAAATTGAATAGCTAGCTATTCTCTACTTCCCATGGATGACTTCATAAATTAAAAAAAAACACTATATCAGGCAGTTAGCCAATCAAGGGGCTGAACCCCCATTCTCATCATCGCACCGGATAACAGGGGTTCTACTGTATCTAATGTTATCTTGATTTAGGCTTTAGCATAAAATGTAAGTGATTTACGATGTTTTCAACTAAATTAATCAAAATTGGTTCCGTTAATTTTCTAGCTACACAATTCAACACAGTAACACAATTATAGTTTTTGATATATTTGATCTCGGATTTCTTATTGTGGTTCTCACGTTTAATTACTAATTTCACGATCCTAATAGCTTTCCAAGATCAATATTGTCGGGGAAGTTACCACTTGGGTAAGAGGGTGTTAGGGAAATCCTTTAAAGGTTGACAAAGGCACGTCTTGGATGCATCGGTTCAATTTATAGTTGGTAAGTACCAAAACCCACTCGAAGCTTCAACAATCTCAATAAATAAAATAAAATAAAATTAGTTCGAAAACAACAATTAAAGAAAATATGCTGAATACTCGAGTCAAATTATTACTTCATAAGGGAAAAAATATATAAATTTGGATAACGGAATAATAATAAATTAGCCCATTTACGTCCACTATATATGCAACATTAATTTAACAATGTTTTTTTTATTTCTATAAGTTCATATATTTCTATATTTTATTATACGATCTTATCACTTAAGGTATGGAATTATTAAAAATATTTTTTTAAATACATTTTTTTTTTTTAATTATTGGAAAATTGGTTATTTTCAATGCAGATGATTAGTAAGATTTAAATGTAAATTAACTACAATGTGCGAGCGATGAAACGTTAAATTACACAGAGATTGCTTTAAAGATAACCACGAATAAAAAATTTAAATTGTGTAATTTTTTATTTATTAACTATTGCAATTGAAGTTTTCATGAAACAGTATTATTGTAGCATTTATTGATATATCACTTTACCTATCTCTGAAAAAATACTATACAGGCCCTTGTTGCACGAGCCTAATTTCTGCTGTATTATGGCTGAACAAAAAAAAAAAATAATAATAATTTTCTTTAAATTAAACATAAAAATATTTCTTTCAATAAAAATGAAAACCGTCTACTAATTCTAGCCTATAATGGGTTAATATAAAAATTAAAAAATAAAAAAAAATAATAAAAAAATTACAAATATAATAAACATGAATTCATAATTACAGAGTAGGAGATACATTACAATATATTGAACATTGTTATAGGACGACATTCCTTTTGAATCAGAAATTCAGTGATACTGATATAATAATAATAATTTAAAAAAAAAAAAAATACTGTTACCAATATTTATAAGTTAACGTTTCAATTGATTCCTAGATAGATACGAAAGTTCAATAATATGTTATTATGAATGTTTAATAAAGAAAAATTATTATTAATTAATTGTTTAAATGTAATTATTGTATGAATAATTATTAAAATTGAATGCCTAATTGCTACTTCCTTTTATTTTATAAATTAAAAAATTAACAAACTATTAAAATATTTCTATTATAGAATATTTTTTTTGATGTTTAGAAATAATTACTCTATGAGAATCCAACGAGCTAGCACATTTTTATATATATTTATGTAATATTGTTTTTTTTTTTTAACATAGAAGGAATAATAAAAATAACAAATAATTACAAAAAATTTCAGACTGCCACCAAACCCTTTTAAAAAATTTTCTTACCTGCAAACTTGAATGAATACATTCCAGTTTCATTCTTGTCATTCCCAAAATGATTGTTAACTAACTTTTTTGTAAATGGTTTTAGGTACTAATTATTTATATTATGAAAACGTTATAAATTATGTGTTATCCATTTTATATAAATATTTTGTAAAAGTAACTACGCAAATATGTATATTGAATTATAAAACTATTTGCTTGCACATTTCACAAAAAAAAAATAATAATAACTTTGAATAAATAAATAGTTTACAAGCGAAAATTTCTTTAACACTTCAAAAATGAGCCTAAATATTGAATTCTGACTATGGTGCTTTTTCCAATCTGGTGGCATTTGTCTATTGCGAATATTTCAAGCAAACTGATAAATCTTTTTATTCGTCAGTTGTTTTATTTATTTAATTTTTATATTCCAAATTTTGATTTTTTAATTTAATTGAGTTCAATTTTGTCACTTTCTTATAAATAGACAGGAGGAAGATTTAGTTTGGAGCTGAGAACGTTGTACGCGATCTGTAATTGATTAGGGGTTTTTACATCAAAAGTCACCGTAGATTTAAGTTTAGAAAACACATTTTTAGCTATGACATTGTTCTGATTACATGTAAAAAAATTTAAAACATTAACTAATGTGGTAACACTATAAATAGGTGCATTTAAATTATTAATTATTGTAAAAATGTGTATAAAATGTGTTACAGGTCGGGCCTAAAGATGGGAAACAAGTTTTACACGAAAAATGTAGCGTTATATTAAACATAATTATTAACGTTTAGAATGCCAAAAATTTATCATTTAACTATTATCCCTCCTTAAACACAATATCAAATAAATAAATGAACAAACCTACGAATAATCAAAAATAAAACATGTGACGTCAAATATCTAAGTTTCATTCGAATTTAATTTTGAATGATTACTAAAAACATTTTTTTAGGAGAAACCCATAACCCTAATAAAATCCAATATTAATTTAAAATAATGGCGCTCTTCAAAAATAAAAAATAAAAATTGGCTTCACTTTTTGATATATCCAATAATAATTTATTTTATCATAACTTGCATATGAAAGATATAGGGCAAAGCAACAACTATAAGTTGTAATTTGAATAAAAATATAATTTTTCAAATGATTATTTTAATATAAACAAATCATCAGAAATGACTGACAGAGTCTTTTAATTTATAACATTAAGGAACTGAAAATATAGAAACGTCTATATTTTTATATAAAATTTTCCAATGAGAAATAGAAGAGGATACGTGAAAACTGAAATTATGAAGCTAATTATTATTAGTAACGATTTTCCGTATTTTTTAACCCGTTTATTATTATTATTTTTGATTTTAATATGTTTTTTATAAATAACTTTTAAGATTATTACGAGACATAACTATATTCTTTACACTTTTATCCCGAAACATGTAACTTTGTTGAATGGATAATAAATGAAAGTTTTGAGGAGTAATGCTGAAAAAGTGTATCAAAAAATAAAATATAAACTCCTTTACTAAAAAATTAAAAATACATTAGAACTTAAAGTGTCAACCTAGTATTGAATATACTTTGATTCAACAAAATATTACCGATGTGATATAGGAAGAAATCGTAAAAGAAAAACGAAATACGTGTTCTTAAAGATGCACAATAAAAAATAAAATCATTCGCTTAGTAAAACAGTTCTCCTATTCATTTACCTTATTCCTGACTGGGCTTTGGAATACCAAGATAATAATGAAGGGACAAAGTGTCAGCCAAATGTTGACAACAGAGAAATATTTACACTACTTATTGCCCTTAATTGAAGACGATTGTATTTATTTCATGAAAGCTTACTATAAGCTAATAAAAAAACGTATAAATAAATTATGGTGATATTTATAATTTTCTTGGGATTAGCAAAAATCATTGGAAAATTTTCAAATTCCAGAAAGAAATTTGGTTCAGTGTAACTGGATTATACCAAATTAAAAAACAGTGATTAGTCTACCCTTCCGAACTCGGCAGATATTTTGAAGGACTCATTAGACCATTTTTAAGTATTTAGAAACCAAAAGCAACACCAGCAATGGCTCTTTGGTGTGGTTAAAGTGGAAACACAGGAGTTTGTTACAGTGTGACAATTCGGGAAGTTCATGTTTTTGTTATACGTTGTACGTTACTGATTCATCTACTCTACCGAATTCTTTGGACTATCGTTAAAAATTTGGAAACGAGAAACGACACCAGCAATGGTGAATTGATGTGGTTGAAAAGAAACCAGAAACAACACCAGCAATGGTGAATTGATGTGGTTGAAAAGAAACCAGAAACAACACCAGCAATGGTGAATTGTTGTGGTTGAAAAGGAACCAGAAACCATAAACAACATCTGTAATGTTGAATTGGTGTGGTTGAAAAAAAAAACAGAGACAACACCAGCAATGATGAATTGTTGTAGTTGAAAAAGAAACACACCAGTTTTTTACACAGTAACACTTCAGGAATAAAAGTAAATTTATTCAACGAAAAATAAACTGAAGTTGAAAATAAAAAGCTTTATTTCGATTATGAGCAAGAAAGAATGTTTCTTGTAAAAGCTAGCTCCTACCTAAAAAAAAACAACACATATATATATATATTGTAATGTTTAGTAACAGTCAAGAAATTTATCCATATTAACATATCGAGTCAATACTGGAAAATATCTATAGTGGAAGAATGGGATTTTATGAAGATATCAAAACAACCTATGGTCCTGAAGGAAGGAGTGATGAAGGAACTCCAGAAATCCAACAGAAAACTAGCAAGCGTGAAGAATACTAAGACATTCCTACTAAGTTGCAGGTCAGAAAACATATTTCCATCCCATATCCTTAATACTTTCCGTAACCTTCATTCCGCATGTAACATTGCCAAGAAATATAATATAGAACTACAAAAAGTAGTGAAAATATGCACGAAAAGTATTTTAAACATTGAAATAAAAAGTGCGATAAATAAAATCAATAATTTAAATAATGAATCTAAAATATGTAAAAGTATTCCCCCGAATGTTAGAGAACAATTTTTTATTAATACGAATAAAAAATTTGAACAAAAATTTAACCAAACTAAAAAAAAAAATAAAAAATAACTAAATTAAACAAAACAGATTCGAGTAACTAAGGGAATGAAAAATGGTTCGTTTATCTTACCAATATAGAATTCCTTAAAGAAGTCAAACGATTTCTGTCTCTCGGTCCGAAACATTGTTTACCGTGTGAATCAAATCAATTACCTATAACACCTCTTATTAGTGATATAGAATTTATTATACATAATAGTGTAGAAGAAAGTGAACGGGATGAAATTAGGGGAAAGTGCGTTAGTATAATAACTAATTATAAAAATTCTAATCACAATAAAAATAACCATTGTAATACTAATAATCAAGTAAAAACACGAAAATTATACAAAGCTATCAGGAAATGTCTGAAAACAAATCCAAACATAATAATAACTAAAACGCATAAGACTAACTAAACAGTGGCAATTACTAAAGATGAGTATATTAATAAAACAAACGCTCTATTAAAAGAAGGAAGGCATATAGAAATATCGGTACAAACCCAACACATAAACTAATGAATGATACAAACACAACATTAGCTGAATTAAAACAACAAAAACTCATAGATATCAAAACATACCTTAAACTTATAACGAATTCCCCAACATCCCCTAAACTGTATTCATTAATTATAAAATCATAAATCTGGCAACCCAGTAAGACCTATAGTTTCATTTATTAACTCTCCCACGTATGAATTATCAAAATACCTACCCAATTCCTCAAGAACCTCGTGAACCTTACTGAACGTTATATATATATATATATATATATATATATATATATATTACACGATTTTATCTCACAACCTTTCACTCAAATAAAATATGAGCTTATTTAATCTACAATATCTCTTGATACAGCTTAATATTTCGTACACAGCAGAACTCTGGATCCTTCTTTGAAAACACGAAAAAAAAATTTTTTTTTTTATTTCCAGTCCATTTTTATTTGATTCTAAAGGGCTGTATTAAAGAAGAACGTTTGCTGAAACTATGTTTTTTAAGTCCAGCAAAGCGATTATAGAGATGACATGTTCTAGATTATGCCACTCGGATAGATAACTTCGCATCAAACAGAGTAGTTCTGATTTTTTTAAAATGTTGTATTTCAGTTTTTGTCAAATTTGACACCGAAGGACCCATTTTACCCTCTGGGTAGAATAGTAAGGTTATATAAAATAGGGATAGAATAAGCCCATAATATTTACCGCGTGTCGCAAAACGTAACTAAGGGACAACTTCAACGTAACAGGTTGACCTCCAACCTTTATTCTACCCCCCCCCCCCCCCCTCCCAGAAATCCTTCCTATCCTGATCCTTTACTCCTCAATATTTCAAATCCCCCATTGGCTCATGGGTCAAAACGCAAGTTCAGAGGCTAAATGAGAATAGTCCTAAAAAAAAAAAATCTTAAACCTCCAGGTTAGAGGCTGGGCGCAGGGTTGACAGAAAAACAAAGAAGCAAGAACAGCGGCCTGGAATAGATGTTTTTTCGCTCTTCAAAGATTCGGAAAGTTCGATTCTAAGGACCCATGTAAATTTAAAGCTTGATATGGAGTGAATGAAATCTACTTTAAGTACAGAAGAGAAGAAAGAAATGAGAGAATCGTTTGATAAACACGGTCAAGTTTCGAAAATTCCGAGAGGTTGTCAAAAATTTAAACCTCCCAATAATCTCAAAATAAATACTTCGAAGATTTAGTCCGAGAAAGCAATATAAAATTGAAAAAACAAAAAGTTAAACAAAAACTTTTTGTTGCTAAAATCGATGTTTTTCAGGTTGGAGGAGCATCGAGATCCATTAAAGACCATGATCTATGTTCCTGATGGTAGAAGACCCCGAGGCTGTTCAAGGATGTCGAAACTAGAATATGCCGACCGTTTATGCAGAAATATTCGCCAAGCTAGAAACCAGGCAAGAGATAGAGAGCAATGGTAGCCATGGCTGGACGCTCCCCTACGCTAAAAGGCACTCCAGGGTGATGCATAAGAGGAAGATATGATTTTCTCTATTTCACTATTTTGCATAGCAATACAAGGATATTATTACAGTCCACTGTTCTATTATCTATCAGAGGAATCGTTGGAATTCCATTTTAGTTTGGGATCATTGTTCCAGTTATTTTTAATAAGCCGATTCTTTCGCATAGACATGGTTACACAAAACGAAAAAATGTTCAATTAAAAAAAAATAATACAACTAAAAATTTCTAAACTTTTTTTAGTAATTGCTGATGTCAACACAGAAAAACAAAAACAAGACAGTTCTTCATAAATTTTTAATTAATGATTTTTCATTGAGGTTTTAATTAATTTTTTTCAAGTTAAAATAAGTTCTATAAACTCAAAATTAATTAGTTTACTTAAAAGAAACTGCTGATGAAACTTTTTCGGTGGACTTTCTACTATTTGTAGTTTGGAGACATAGACATTCTAGTTTAATCTAAAATTAATCAAATCATTTTCGGAACTATCTGTATAACAAAAGGGTAAAACATTTTGAAAATAAAATGTAATATACATTACCTAAAAATCCTAATGACTGTTAAAATTATTAAAATAAAACAAAATATTTTTTTTGTTGGAAGCAGATACAATGAATCAAATACCTTGTGTATTCTATTCTTTACAATTTTACAATACCAAGAGCCAATATATTTAAAGATAAGTCCATAAAGCCATAAATAAAATTTTTTAAAAAAAATAGAAAATCCTCTTCCGATTAATTTTTAAAATATTATTATTCATTTTTTTTAAATTTATTTATTTATTTTTTTTTATAAATAAATTTCATAATTGCAGAAACTTCACAATTTCTGTTGAGAGCAGAACCCTAATAAAAGAAATAATTTTTCTATTGCATTCTTTACACTAATACAAGATATATTAAACATATAAAAGATACTTCAAAGTGGTTAATAATTTATTAAATTTGGAAGCCATTTTCTTGTGGTGGGCCCATTCTTAATAGCATTTGCAAATTCTAGACAAACTGTCAGTCAAATTTCAGCAATAAATATAAAAATCATTTAGGAATGACTGATAGATTATTTTGATATATAAAAAGTCAAGTACATAAAAAAATATATTTTTATATAAAAATATTCACTAAGAAACAAGAAATATGAAGCTACCATTTTCTTAAAATTGTCACCAATGTTAGGGAAATCTTCAAATTCCAAACTGAGCTTTATTTAGTTAATATATTATTAAAGCTCTATTATTTCATTTTTTTTTAATTATATTTTTTTTTTGCATCTTCTCAAATCGTGATATGTAATCATGATATAGTTTTATAATAAATAAAATTATGTGAATAGTTGTAATTATTTTGTTATGTAAGTGTATATACACCTAACGGTTCTAAGAAATAGGAAATGGAAATTATGAAAGTATTAATCATTTTCTTGGAATTGACAAGAGCTATGTCGAATCTTCAAATTCCAGACTGAGCTATGGTTCCGTATGATTCGATTATTCTGAATCTGCGTTACGTTAGTCTAAAAATTGTTAACAACGAAGAAAACAATTATTTATATCATTTAGTACCTTTCATTTAGTTTAGAAATTGTAGACATCATATAAAATAAATATTCAAGTAAAAAATAATGAAGTAATCACCGATAGGTTCTTCTAATATATTTTGGATAAATGTTTGGAAAAAAGTGCAGAAATGGTGCCGGGCTGTGGTAGGAGTGGAAAATAGACGAATTTGACACAGAGTGATAATCAGAGAAAGTAGTTAAGATTTTCGTTATATACTGTTATTTATATTATGTGTTAATGGTTGGACTACCATTTTTAACTAACTCTTTAGATCATGGTTAAATATTTGGAAACGAGAAACTGTTCGCCTAAAAAAATTCTGACAACATAGAAATCGATTATCGAAATTATATAGTTCTAATTGAGTTTAGAAAATGTTAACAACATAAAAAATAATTATTTATACAAAAAAAAATTAGATTCTTCTAATCTATAAATCAACGATAAAGTACTGTATGTATTTCTACATTCAGTAAAAATGCACATATTTCTACATAGAATGTCCACAAATAAATAGGAGTGAAAAAGTCGAAAAAGATATTAGGAAGGCATTTATAACTTTTTTTTTTGCAATGGACACCTATGTTATGTCAGCTTTAAAATTCGCAAACTGTTAGTATAACGAATGTTGACAACATAGAAAAAAAAATATTGACACCTAAACAGGTCAGGAATGACTAATAGATAATAAACAAGTACATTAAAAAAAAAAAAAAAAAAAATATTCACTAGGGAACAATTTATCATAATCCTTGGCTTAAAACCTGTTCTACGAAGCGACTTTAAATTCTGAACTGAGAATTGGTTTCAGTACAACCGGATCATACTGAGCGAGCAAACTGTTAGTCTAAAAAATGTTGACAACATAGAAAAAAAAATTATTGACATAAAAATAAATAAGAAGTGATTAATAGATTATTTTAATAAAATTGTCGAAACAGAAATCATGAAGGTACTTTTATTTTCTTGAGATCGCACCAATAATAGGAGAACTTTCATATTTCAGAATGAGCATTGATTTAGCATAACGGGATAATATTGAATTGGCAAACTGTTGGTTTAACAACTGCCGAAAACAATGGAAATAGTTATTTACATTAAAAATAATAAGGAATCACTAATTGATTCCTCTAATCTATAAAAGGAATAAAACCTACGCAAAGAACTGATTTTAAAATTCCAGACTGAGCTTCGTTTCAGTATAACCGGCTCATACCGAATGAGCAAATTGTTAGTATAACAAATGTCAATATCAAAAACAATCATTTATATAATAAATAATTCAGAAATTACTAATAGTTTATCTTTAATCTTTAAATTATATAAAAAAGAATAAATATAAATGTCCATATTTTTATATAAAAGTGTGCTGGTGGTGTTGACCAAGAAACAGAAGACATATTATGCATTTTTATTTAATGCATTTTATATATTTTGCATTTTATGTGTTGTATATAATGTATTTGTATGTTACGTATTTTTGTATTTTGAGCATACATCAAAAAAAGAAATTTTAAATACAGATTATTAGAAGAACTTTTGAAATTTCAATGTGAGCGTTGGTTCCGTATATCGGCATAATACTAAATTCTTAAACGAAAGTCGACAACATGGAAATTCAGGAATGTCTAACATATTATAATATATAAATTGATAAAAATATACTACATAGAAGTTTATATATTTCTATATAAAAAAATAGGTTAATCCTTAGAATAATATAATATTTTATTTATTGTTATAACTATTGAATCTAAAATTTAGAAGCGTGTTTACTTATCATTGTAATATTATTGAAGAAGTATCTTTGAAAAATTCGAGCCGTAAAACTGAATGTTATTTCGAAACTCATATCAACATTATACTAATAATTACATGTGCACACTCTGATCATTCCTAATAAAAAAGTGCTGCCATCAGTGGTTCGAGAGGTTTAAAGATGGCCGAACATCCACAGACGACGATGCTCGTTCCGGACGCCCTTCAACGTCAATCAATGATGACAATGTTGCTAAAGTGAACGCTCTCTTACGATCAGACCGTCGACTAACAATCCGTGAAATGGCAGAAGAGTGTAGCATTTCATTTGGGTCATGTTAGGAAATTTTAACTGAAAAACTTCAAATGCGTCGTGTTGCAGCAAAGTTTGTGCCAAAACTGTTGACTGAAGACCAAAAACAACACCGAACTCAAGTTTCTAAGGAACTTCTTCAAACGGCAAATGACGACGAAAGCTTCTTGAAACATGTCATTACGGGAGACGAGACATGGGTTTTTGGTTACGATGTGGAAACAAAAGCCCAATTATCACAATGGACATCAAAAGATTCTCCAAGACCCAAGAAAGCACGCCAAGTCAAATCAAATGTGAAGGTCATGCTTACGGTTTTCTTTGACGGTAAAGGTGTTGTCTACTATGAATTCCTTCCACAAGGTCAAACAATTAATCGCTTTGTTTATCTTGAAACCCTCAGAAAATTGCGTAATGCTGTGAGAAGAAAGAGACCTGAGCTGTGGCAAAGTGGTGATTGGGTCCTTCACCATGACAATGCTCCTGTTCACTCTGCATTAGTTATCCGTAACTTTTGTGTAAAAAACGCAATGACTGTCATTCCTCAGCCCCCCTACACACCTGGCCTGGCTCCAGCCGACTTTTTTCTTTTCCTGAAGCTCCAGAGACACCTGAAAGGACGAAGATTTCAAACAGTTGACGAAATTAAAGAAAAAACAACGGAGCTGCTAAACACCTTCACAAAAGAAGAGTTTTCTGGGGCCTTTGATCAGTGAAATCACCGGTGGGAAAAGTGTGTAGCTTCCCAAGGGGAGTACTTCGAAGGAGACAAATTTGAATAACCTGTATGTTGTATGAATAAATGTATAAAAATTCAGTCCTGGAACTTTTTTATCACACCTCGTACGTTGACGAAAGGGAGCCTTTAAATCAACTAAACCTTTAATCAATCTTAATTGGATTGTGGCGTGAACAGGTTTCATATACCGGGATAAGAAACGAAAATTCTCGAGAAAAAAGAATCAATAGCCAGCTCCTTTTGGAAAGAATAACTCGGTTTTTATAAGAGGAATCTTTCAATTTATAAATGTGTATCTCTGTACCTCAATATTCCAAATTATATTTCTAATATTTAACAACAATTATGAGAAACTGTTCAAGCTGAAACTACGTATTAAGAAAACAATCATTTCAATTTCGGATATTGTAAATTTTTTTGTAATACACTTAATTTTAAATACACTATAGCATATACAATAGAGGCTGATTGTGCCCCACCCCCATTGTGTCTTCCAACCCTAGTTTTGAATCTCTGATGTAACATAATAAAAAATAATCTCCCTTGTCTAGAGCGGGAGTTAGGAGTCCAGTACGTTACCCACAGAGAAACCGCACCACCTATGCTTATACAATTTTATCACTACAATCATTATGTTTATCACTTAAACAGGCAAATACTGCAGATGAAGCAGTCGCTCAAGCTACATCCCACCTTTCACAACAACATGTGAAGGAAGCCTCGCATGTCTTTAAGGACAACATGTTTAAGAATATTTAAAAAAAAAGTCATCAGTGTAATAAGTACAGTGAAAGTACCATAGCGAAAATAAATTGCCAGTTTTAAACCCAAAATTAGGAGGGGAAGTGGTAATTACAATATATTTGACGATAATAATAAATTCACACAATAAATAATAGAAACTAAAATTCAATATTTTAAATATACTGCTTACTTAAATAGTAATTTGCGCTAATTAAAGAAGCTTTGCCCATTGTAGGTTTCTTGTTTTATAGATTTTGCGTGTTCAAAGGGAATAAGGCCGTTTAAAGAGGAAAGGTTAGTTCGGAGAACAAAGGATTTGAAGAGCCTTTAGGTCTCTCTTGCGCTGGTCTCAAATGATGGCCACAAAGGCTAAAATGGAATACCTAAGGAGAACAATCATCAAAATCAATGAGTCACTTATTCAGAATCGATAGGGATGTGTTTTGCATGGGACTATTCTATGATACGATTTTGAACTATTTCATAGGTTAGTAATATTAGAAAACGTCGTCACTATGTTGTCAGCAAAGATATAAAAATATACAGTTCAATATAGCCGAGTTAGCATATTTCAAATATATACGTTGTTCGCCTCGCCGATCGCCCCGAAGAAGACCTGAAAGTCAGGTCGAAACGTCAGAATCCCATAGGGTCATTAACTTGGACGTTTTTACTTTCTCCTAAAAAATATAAAAGGATAGTGAAACGAAAATTTCAAATGTGAGGATTGATTTATTAATTGCCACTTCAAAACTATCATGCGTGCCTTAACTGGTCTAAAGAAAAATTAAACATAAACGATAAAAATTCCTACAAGGAATACCATAGAGTTACACTAAAAAACCTACAAATTTTTAAAATAACACTCTCGACTCCATAGAATTAAAAAGATAAACTAAGCCCACTTTAACTACTGTTGAACTGAGCCCAACGTTTAAATGTTTTACCGTAAAAATATTTGAAGCTATTTTCTTGCGGTTGGCTTCAATCTAAAGGAGAATCTTCAAATTTCAAACAGAACTCTGGTTCATTCTATCGGAATAATATTCAGAAGTCATAATCGGTCAAACGACTGTCAACAACATAAAAAGAATATATATAATAATTAGTGTTCGCGCCAATCGGCGCTTTTGTGAGGGGGGGAAAGGAGAAAACTTTAATATACTGTTCATTGACGCACTCTACGGTTCTCTGGGCAACTAGCCCTTATCTGCCTTAATCCCTACTAGAATATTCCTCTTTCTTCTAGCATCTGTGCTCCAGTACGCACCTATTAAAATTGCCCAAGACCTCATGGTCTTCCATCGCTTTTATGACCAAGGTGAAATTGCCTTCCAGGACCCTATTCCTCTTTTAAAAGTGATCTTATTTCCTGTGACGTTCATTAAAGATTTAGTTCTTCCCCTAATGAGTGGTGACATAAGAGGAGGAGAGCCTAGACAAATATTGCAGCTTAGGAGAAGCATTTGCCAGACCGTAAGGATTCCGGGGGCAGCCGGACAGACCGTCGGCGGCAGTAATAAGGTCAGAAGTTTCTTATGTACTATTTGTTTATGCTACCTTCTAAATAAAATCTCCCCACAGGTGCAAAACCTCGTTTTCATATTTTCCCATACAGTCCATTTTCTGGAGGCCGAGGCGGGTTTTTCGTTTCGGACATTATCATTTTTTCCCTATACAATTAGAAATCACTAGTAAATTCTTTAAATCCACAAAATATATAAAAAGGAATATATAGGAATGTCTCTATTTTATATAATTATACAAATGTCCACAGGGAAAGAATATGTGCATAGAAATAAATAAATAAATGTCAGCATAGAAAAATGACCTAGAATGACGTATAATGGACCCATTATTCAGTGTGAAAAATAAATAATAGTAAACAATTATTTTGTTTCTTTGGCCATTGGACAGCTCTGAAATAAAATAATAAAAGCTGTGATCGTGGGAATACAACAAAAAATAGAGTTACACTAAAAAACATACACATTTTTAAAATAACACTCTCGACACCATAGAAGAAAAACGATAAACTAAGCCCACTTTAACTACTGTTGAACTGAGCCCAACGTTTATATGTTTTATAAAAATATTTGAAGCTATTTTCTTGCGGTTGGCTTCAATCTAAAGGAGAATCTTCAAATTTCAGACAGAACTTTGGTTCATTCTATCGGAATAATATACAGAAGTCATAATCGGTCAAACAACTGTTAACAACATAAAAAATATATATATAATAATTAGAAATCACTGATAAATCCTTTAAATCCACAAAATATATAAAAAGGAATATATATAAATGTGTATAGCGAATACTTGGAAAGAGAAATTATGGTGGTACTTGTCATTTTCTCGGTATCGTAATCGGTCAAACAACCGTCAGCAAAAAAAAAAAAAAAAATGTAAAACTAATCAATAAATTGAAGAAGAATGAGTATATAGAAATAATAATAATCTCAATAGAAGTGGCACTTAATTCATCAATTCTAATAATAGTATATAAAAATGTCTACATAGCCCTTTTTCTTTAAATAAGATGTTTACACAAAAGATTTAAACATTTGTTTTTTAAATAAATAGAATAATAGAGTATTATGAAAAAAATATGCTTATGTATACAGTTTAAAAGCTTCGGTAACTGACGCTGATAACTTGAATTCAGCATTGAACCACGAAAACGATATAGAGCCACCAGATATGGAGAGCATTTTAGAATCAATCGCAAAGATGAAGAGGAGCCAAATGAAGATTCTCTTGTGGCTGAATATTAGAAACATGGGAAAAAGAGAGTATGCCCCGAGGGAGGAAAACTGGCATCATATGTCCCATATATTAGAAGGGCGATAAATTACTTAGTAGTGATTATCGCGAAATCGTCAAATATTCAACTGAAAATTATAACCATTATGCGAAAAGCATTATAAATAATTACCAGTAAGAGGCTCAACCGATCAGATATTTGTTATGAGGCAGCTGCTCGAAAAATGCTGGCTGGGAGTACAAAGTTGACCTTCATAGGCATTTGATAGTTCCGATAGAACGAAAATGAGCGAAGCCTTAATAGAGTTCAATGTTCCTTTACAATTGATAAGGCTACTTGATATGACGCTGAATGACAGCCGAGGTGAGGTTGCTGTTGGCGGAAGATTGAGCCACGATTCCTTTGTTCTGACAAAATAAAGACAAGGCACCGCCCTATCTGCTACCCTGTTTAAACTGGCCCAACAGAATGTAATTAAAAAGCCTGATATCTAATAAAGTATTTTGCAATCATCTGCCTACTTATATACTTTTGCAGATGATATTTGCTTGATATAACAAAATGCTCTTTCGCTCAAAGGGTCTTTCAGCATGTTGAATGTGATTTAAAAAAATGGGCCTATCGATGAACGAAAGTAAAACCAAACATATGAACACTGGTTTAGAACAAGGAACTATTGCTATATCGATGGCTATTCGTTTGAAAAATTAAATAAATTTGCATATTTAGGAGCAGAACTGGACGATGAAGAATGATTCTTCTTATTTTGCTTCCCCCTGTAGTGCCTTTCAGCGTTGGAGAGCATCGAGCCAGGAGTCGAATCTATCTCGGTATCTTGCGAGGTTTCGGTTGCAGTTCGTTTATCTGGAAGTACTCGAAATAGGACATCCTTAATCGTCCTCGAGGTCTTTTTCCATCCGGCGTGTAGTCCATCGTCTTGAGAAGATCTCGGTGGTCATTCGACCTAAATCGACTGAACCAATTTAGTTTCAGGATTGCCAGGAGCTCTTTTAGCGGGGCAATCTTCAGTTCCTGGCGAATCATCTCGTTGCACACGCATTCTCTTCTCGTCTTCCCTGCCACTCTTCGCAAGAACTGCCGACGCAAAGAACACAGAAAGCGATAATCAATAAAAAAAAAATGGCCTAAAATGACGTATAATGAACCCATTATTCAATGTGAAAAAATAAATAATAGTAAACAATTATTTTGTTTCTTTGGCCATTGGACAGCTCTGAAATAAACTAATAAAAGCTCTGATCGCGAGAATACTACGTTGGTTACAATAAGGAACATTGGTCACTTATAAGGCACCTCAACCAATTTTTCTCTCTATATCAAAGTTGTATTTTTGTAAAAACTCTTACAACCAAGACTCATTTAATTTAATGAGGGGAGACGGTTAAAAATGTACAAGTATTAGGCTTAGGAGCGATATGAATAATTAATAAATTTTTTTTTTTTTTTTAAGGAAAACAGAGATGAAATTATTAACGAAGCCCTTGTTAGCTCATCACCCGTTAATCAAGCTGGCTCAGTAATGAGTTGGACTGATCATATGGTTGGTTTTTCTAGTCAAAATCACATCCGAGTATGGATAATGAACCGCTTCGGAAAAAAAGTTGTACTTAACAAGCAATAATGAAATGTTAAAGCACAAAATATTTTGTATTTATTTCAACGAATTTTTTAATAATTATTATACAATATAATAAACAATAATAAGTACATATTGTATCTTATTGTATAAGATGAAATAATTTTTTAAGGATTCATTTGAATTTAATTGATCATTTTGAGATCTAATCATAACCTTCGATGATAAAAAAAATTCAAACGACGTTATCAATAAACAAGAAATAGAATTGGCTAAGTAGGTTAACAAGAGAGGATATGTAGTGAATCTAACAACTTGATAGCACTGTTTAAGAGTTTGACATACAATACAAACCACAGGCATTAATTTTTTAACGAAGGGTAACAACATAAAGGGGCTGAGTGTGCCCAATGCGAGAAAGTTTAACGGATCGATGAAAAAAATCTAAATTGTTTTTTCGATAAAATATTCGAAACTAAAATAGATGAACGCTATATATCGTATCTGATTGTATCACATGAAATGTCAGTTTTTATATAATTTTTTTTAAATATATGTTTTCTTTCATCGTATATTATTAGTATATTTACATATATTTAAGTTGTTTAATAGTATTCTATTTAATGTTTGAGACTGGTCTATTTTTTTTTTTTTTTTTTTTTTTTTTTTTTTTTTTTTGGTACTGCATATAACTTTGTGACTTGTAGAAATTATGCAAGAAATGAATAATAAAAAAAGAAAATTTTTTTAAAAGTAATATTTAATGATTTTTATCCATTTTGAAATCAGACAAATCATAAACTGCGGCCATAAATGAAATCTAAATAACTTCATCACCATAGATTCACAGTGTAAATAAATAAATAACGACTACATTTACATTTACTAACTTAAAGGGGCTGAGTGTGCCCAAGTGAAAAAATTGAAAAGGCCAATGAAAAATATGTTTAATAATTCTTTGAAACTATAATGGATAACCACCATCTATTACAGCTGATTATATCATATGAAATGTCAGTTTTTATTTTATTTATTTTTAATAAACTTTGATCATTTTTGACCATTTTGAGGTGAGACAATTCATTAAGTGGGGTCAAAAAAAATTCAAATGACGTCATATATTTACAAGAATTAAAATTCACTAGAAAAATTGGTGAACAAGGACGGATTATCGAGCGAATCAAACAATTTGATAACAGTTTTTTAGTTTGATGTACAATAAAAAGGCAAGCAGTTTTTTTTTTTTTTTTTTTTTTTTTTTTGGTACTGCATATAACTTTGTGACTTGTAGAAATTATGTAAGAAATAAATAAGGAAAAAGAAAATTTTTTTTAAAAGTAATATTTAATGATTTTTATCCATTTTGAAATCAGACAAATCATAAACTGCGGCCATAAATGAAATCTAAATAACTTCATCACCATAGATTCACAGTGTAAATAAATAAATAACGACTACATTTACATTTACTAACTTAAAGGGGCTGAGTGTGCCCAAGTGAAAAAATTGAAAAGGTCAATGAAAAATATGTTTAATAATTCTTTGAAACCATAACAGATAAACACCATCTATTACAGCCGATTATATCATATGAAATGTCAGTTTTTATTTTATTTATTTTTAATAAACTTTCATCATTTTTGACCATTTTGAGGTGAGACAATTCATTAAGTGGGGTAAAAAAAAATTCAAATCACGTCATATATTTACAAGAATTAAAATTCACTAGAAAAATTGGTGAACAAGGACGGATTATCGAGCGAATCAAACAATTTGATAACAGTTTTTAAGTTTGATGTACAATAAAAAAGCAAGCATTTTTTTTTTTTTTTTGTGGCCAAATTAAGGGTACTAACTTAAATGGGCTGAATGTGCCCAAGTAGATAAAATTCAAAGGATCAATGGAAAAAAAATAACTATTTGAAAGTATAATAGATAAACGCTATCGTATCTGATTGTAACAAACGAAATTTCAGATTTTATATTATTTTTTTTAAGTATTTAGTTGAAATTTAAATCATTTCTCCATTTTGAGATCAGAAAAATCATCACGTGCGGTCATAAATGAAATTCAAATGACGCCATCGCTTTAAATTCACAATGTTAATAAATTACGTCTTCGTTGTATAAACATGTATGTAATATAATGTAATAACACGAAGTGTAATAAGCATTAAAAAAAACAGAAGAATAATGGGAATCGGGTAACATGCTAAACCTCGATAAAGCCAAACAAGAATTACAACCATCAAGGAACCCAATTCTCACGTGACAAACGCCTCATTATGTAATTATCACCAACGAGCGACGTTGACGCTAAAATTATCTGATTCACTAGAAATATCGTTTTTAAGGTATAACAATTTGAGAAACGCACGGTTTGGTTGGATACAGGTGAGAATAAATTGAATATCTAAATAGGTAAGAGTCGATTAATATTTTATGCCTGCCACAATAATAAAAAAAAAATAATAATAAATTCTGAACTATCTTAGGACTCTATGAAACATATTTTCTCATGAATCATACATTTTCACACAAAATATATTTCTATTGTGTGTTAATATATGCATAGGTATGTAATGGTTTAGAATATTTTAATTAAAGAAAAAGAGTATTGAGACAGGAAAAAGTATCTAATAAAATTTAGGTTCAAAGAAAAATTTTATTAATCTGAATGTAATTATAAAATATTTTATTTGAGTGATTTATTTAATATTGATTTGTGTTGAATTATTCCATTATTTTGCTTTAAATATTATTAATTATTATTATTATTTTTGTTACTTACATTGTGTTTTATTAGATTGATAATGTCGCTGAGTACGTAGCTACCCAATGAAGTTGGGCAGCAATGTTTTAATTTTAATAAAGCATTTCTGTCTATTGACTATCAATATAAAAATTTGTTAGATATTAAAAAAAAAAAAAGTTTTAAAATATAGGACCCAGATTATGTAATATTTAAAGAGAACCTGATTTTTTTTCAATAATCTGCTCAGTCAAATTAACGATATTAAAATTCGTGAAATTATATATATAATTGCTTTTACCATGGAGAATAGACGATGTGAAAATAATCACAGACTAAGAGAAGCCAGATGATGGAGCATTGTCTTTGAAACATGTAGCTACCAGTGTTAAATAAAATAGCAGTTATGCCAAATAAATACTTAAATAATTATTATATCTCCCTCAGCATAAAATGTTATTATAATTGTATATATATATATATATATATATATGCTCACTGATTCTTAAGCAACAATCAGTATCAAGAATCGATGATCCAAAGTCGATTCCTATGAACTGATCGATACCACTAATATTGGCAATAGTTTTGTGATACCTAATTATGTAATTATTTTATATTCATTATAGATATTAGTCCATAATGATGAACAAAAAACAAAAATGTCATTGAGCAATTTTTATATACTAGATCAACACTACTTGGAACGGAATTTAAAACAATGCTCTTAAAAAATCAAGCATTGCATAATTTTTTAAACAAATTAAATCATTCATTACAAGTTCATACTGGTATTCAGGCCCAAATAAAATATCAAAAGAAAAAACATTCATAGCATTCAGTTGAGCGAATGTGTAGAAAATAAACATTTATTTTATTCAACTACCTCTATTAATTTAATAAGAAAGAAATGTCTAAATAAGATGAAATTTATAATTGAATGGATATTAGACTTATGAATAATATAACAGGGTTTGAAAATTATTTTTATGGTTTATTTTTTCAACCAAACCATCGAATTCTTCCCGTATCCAATAACTCCAATCCAAAATCCTTAATGCTCCGTACTTTGTCACAAAAGAACTGACCCACGATTACCTTAATATCACATATTTCACCGATTAGCCACGAACCAGATACCTTTCCAAATCCACTTGTTTCTCAACTTGCTTCCCATTCAATTCCTGGCAATCTAAGACTCAGGAGGTAAACTGATACATTAAGTAAAAAATAAGTCAAAAATTAAATATTTAGGAATCATTAGAAATAATAAAACCGTACAAAAAATTCCAAATTTTCTTTTAAATTACCAGAAGATTTCTTATAGTACCATTTTAAATTTGTTTCCGAAATTGAAGAATTAAAATAAACCCTCCGTCGTAAACCTGCAAATTTCTGTACTAGAGTATCCTTTAATAATATCCAACTGATCCCTGTTGAACATATACGCAACCGAGGACTCCAACTGGACCAACGGTTAACTTGGAAACCGCCAACTACTCGTCGTTTTTGACTTCTTCAACATTTACAAACGATCAAAATTTCCAATTATCTATACAAGACTCGTTTACATGACAGTTATCAGAGCTTTACCACACAAATTCACTAGTCTCTCCACTTGCAACTCACTCCATTCCCGATAATCCTCCAAGGCGTCCAAAAATAAAAAGGCCTAGAGACCTTCTAGAGTTGAATTTTAACTGAAGTACTACTGATGAGTAGTTCTTTTCTAGTGTTGACGCGTTATTGTAATCATTAATAACACATTTACTAGATATATATATCTGTACCGTTGTTAATTTTAATAAATAAAAAAAATCAGATACCCTTTTCATTTTGCCTTCTTAGGTGAGTATTGACATATTCTATGTCTTACATTTTTTTCAATTTAATATATATAGTCTATGTAGCAATGTGATAATGTTTTGAATTATGTTGTATGTATTTAGAACTAATAATAAATGTTATAAATGTTTCGAAGATTGTCTTCAAATAAAAAATCTGTTTCTTCTAACTAAATGAACTCTCTATAAATTAAGGGATTATTCTTTGGTAAATATTATCAGGATGAATACTGTAACATGGTCAGGCAGCTTTTTATTTCAAATGAATAATTTTTGTTTTTTTAAATTAAATAAAATTTATCTATCTGTGCTTCGTTTTGAACATTATTATTATAAAATACAATTAAACAATTATACTATAAGGAAGGATGGTTATTTCCGTTATATTCTTATATTTCCCGGATACGTTTGATATTCACAAGAATAAGGAGGAACAAAGACCGAATTGGCCTCGCTAAGATAAGACCGAGATGATTACATCGATGACTGGTCTCTAAAGGCAGAACCCAGGGCCCGATATGGCCCACACTCGAATAATCGAAAAGATGATCAAAGTGGCTTGCCCCCTTCGACTTCCTTAGTTTAATACGATATCCTCGTGTGCTCTGACTTCCGGCTGTCGATTCACTGATTCAAGCAATAACACCCTCTCGAAAGATGAACTCCTTGCGTTATACTTAGAGAAAACAAGTATACACTTTGTAATAAGAATTCCTTCTGAAATAAGGCTTTATTGAACTTAATTAGAATATACTAACAATGTATGGAATGAGCATGTGAGATAGTTTCACATATGAAGGTTAATAATAACATGATTATTATTACATTCACCCCCTGCCTAGTAAAGATCGTAATCTTCATATTTACGGGGCAAGCAACGGGTCCTTGTAGTTCTTCTTAAGATCGGACTTCCTACCCCTACTTCTTCTTGTGGTCTACTTTCTACCCCTACTTCTGCTTCACGTGAGGGCCGTATAGTCATACCAGGTTTGCTTTGATTATGATTCTTGTAGAACCTTGGTTTGAGGTGGGCACAAGCACGACATCTTGACAAAACTCGACGTATGGTTTCCAATGAAAATGGAAGATTCTTTACCCTCACCCAATGATATAGTCATGTAACCCCGGGATGACACAAGGACTCATGAATTTTCATCAGTTCGTTTTCATCTTCTTGGCAAATGACAGAGCACACTCGTGAAAACGCGTCAGCAGCAGCGTTTTCCTTCCCTGGTCGATACACAATGTCATATTTAAAACTCGATAGCTCCAGCCTCTATCTCATTATTTTCTCATTTTTGATTTTTCCCGTTGTTTTATTATCGAACATGAAGGCCACCGATCTTTGGTCCGTTATAAGACGAAAATGATTTCCAATGAGATAGTGCCTCCACTTTCTTAGAGCTTCCACGATTGCATATGCTTCTTTTTCAATTGATGAATGTCTTCAACCAATGATTAAATTTCTGAGGATCTTCCTTTGAGTTAGGGTCTAGGTCCAAGCGTTCCGGCGTCAGCAAGCGATCCATTAGTTTTCAGTTAATTAAGTTCAATAAATTGTAATAAGAATACCTTCTGAAATAAGGCTTTATTGAACTTAATTAGAATATACTAATGAGCATGTGAGATAGTTTCACATATGAAGGTTAATAATAATATGATTATTATTACACACTTTATATACACTGTATATACACAAGCATATATCATATGCACTGATTCCAATAGAAACAAATTAAGAAGGTGTTTAAAAAAAAAAATACAGAAAATTCATAAGAAAAGTAATAGAATCAAAATTAATTTCAAAGATATGGGTAATTTCACCATTACATACGAATTTGTGTCCCGAAGTGATTGTGTTTTCTATATAAAATTTCTTGCAACCCAACTAGTACGTGCAAGGTACTTACCTCTTAAACGTAAAGTAGTTTTCTCATGTGTCCTCTAACAAGAGTTGGTAGCGTTAAATGTGAATAGGTTCTCCATTTTTGCAATTATTAACTTACTTTTTTCTTATATCTCAGGTAAGTTGAAATACCTTGAATTTTATGATTGAATCTGGGGCTAATTGGTTTAAATGAGAATAATGACTTCTGATGGCTGTTTCCCCTAGGTTCAATCTATTTCTCTCACATTTTTTGAAAAAGCCCGCCAAAGCATAACCAAGATTTATTCCATGATATTTCAGGCTGGCAACATTGCAGATGCTTCCCGTCAAACTGAGAGTAACCTAACTTACAACAAATTTTCTTTGTTAGTTGTCCACAGATTGTGTGAAATCAAGTGTTCGAATCGTGTCATTCGTAATTCAGTTTCCCTCACACAGTGATTTTTCAAAGAAGGTATTTTTGATTCTTGTTTTATTTGCATTAAAGTATATGTTTCCCATGTAGTTCAGAGTTTCATTTGTTTTTGTCTTGAAATGCATGTAGTGTTGTTAATCTTAAATCAAACTCAACATTCTATTTCCCCCACACCTAAAGTTAGGGAAATTACAGATTACAATAAGAAAAACTGTAAGTAAAATAATATATATATGAATCTAATGTTCGATTTAAAGGTTAAATTTATATTATGTCTTACCATTTTATTTTTTTTTTATTTTAAGTTTTCGCTTAAATGTTTAATTAAAGTTAACTAATATCTTTTGTACTGTAAATATCTTATTATTTGAATTGTGAATGTTTTCTATTTCCCTTACACCCTCTCAGTTTCCCTCACTTTCATGATTTCCATCATGATCATATAAATGTTTATATAGACTACATCCTATGAAGGAATTTTTCGCTAGTACCATTAGTAGACTTAATAAAGATGTTTATGAAGACAAACTTTTTTTTTTACATAACTTTTTTCTAATGGAATTACAATGTCGAAATTCCGATAAAATGGTAGAATGTCCCATATAGATAAATTAAACTTTAGAACTGATACAGCCAAAATTGGAGGCCATTATGCCTTTATTTATAAATAAACTTAATTTTTAATAATAATAAATGAAAAAAATTAAAATATCTTATAACATTTTAAAAAAACAACCTACAATAGATTATTATTTTTTTCTTAATCAGTTTTGTCTGAATAATGTGAATAGCCATTCAGTTATGGTTTAATTTCAATGTTGGATCAATTAATAAAAATGTTATTCATATAAATTTAACACAAAACATATGTTAATGAATTTTGCAACCATTATTTTTTTCAGGAATAACATATTTAACTAATAGACGAAACTTTATTTATTTTTTAAGACTTTGGAAATATATTAAAGGTAATAGAAATTGAATGAATATTGCTTATATATTTTGATGTCATAGTAAATATTATTGTTGTAAATTATCATTATTCCAGAGCTTGAAAATATGGCTAAACCACGAAACGTTGTTCATATTAGATATATGAATATTTCTAAATGTTTATATCGGGAAATATTTTTGTTCTTTCTTTTTCTATCGCGAGGGATATTGCGATAATGACCGAAAATATAATATCGGACGCCCTGGGCATTATCTACTACCACATACATGGTACATAGCATGGACTAATGCAATTAATAGTTAATATATATATGTACCAATTTATATTATTTTGATTCTATGTACATATATGTATATGAATATCTGTGTGTTAGTTGATAGTAATATTAATTGTAGAAAGAAAGAAAAATAAGAAAAAAAAAACGACACATGTAAATATTAGGAGGGAAAAAAAATAAAAGGGAAAGAATGAAATGAAATAAATAGTAAAAGAGGGAAAAAGGGAAAAGAAAAAAAAAGTTAATGAGGAAAAAAAAATCATAATAGTTTGTCTATTATTCAGTGTTAAGTATATTATTGTAGAATCATAACCAAATTATAAATATTATAAATTATAGTATTATCTTTAGTTAGATAGATAAGTAGGCTGTGTGTATAGCAACCCAATAAAGTTGGGCAGCAGTATGTTTTTATATCAATAAAACATATATCTGTCTCTAATCGCGTTTTTTAGACAGCCGATAAGGTTTTGCTTCGAGCGCCAGGGAATGTAGACACCGTAGAGGTGTGGGTGGCAACTGCTGCAGTTTTCTATCTTTAACTAGATGTGTTTTAGAGAAATAATTTTCTGAATAGCTAAGAATCGAACCCGAATCGCTTCCCAATAGAGGGTTTTTCGATCAATTAATTATTGTCTTGTTTAAATTAAAAATTATGTCAATTAATAAATGATGACATTTTAAAACGGTTTTTTATAAGACTAAATTATATAAAGATGATAAAATATTTAAAATATGGAGTTGTGTCAATTAAATGATCGATATTTTAATAACCTAGGACTTGAGATAATGGGTAATTGCT
The DNA here is from genome assembly GCA_003667255.2 of Euschistus heros. Taxonomy (NCBI): domain Eukaryota; kingdom Metazoa; phylum Arthropoda; class Insecta; order Hemiptera; family Pentatomidae; genus Euschistus; species Euschistus heros. The sequence continues at coordinate 1,219,873 of RCWM02000019.1, forward strand.
CTAGGATACAGCCGGTGCTAATAGAACAAAGGAATAGAGCAGTGTCTAGCTTATTGGAAATAATTAAATTAAATTATTTTTAAAATATTCATCATACCAAATTATATTTCTGAGCTTTGATTTCGCAAATACTAATATAATAACCCAAGAGAATAATATTAAAAGAAAAAACGTTGAATCAATTTTTTTTTTACAAAAATATAAAGCAGTCAAAATTTAAAAAAAAAAATATTAAAAAAAATTATATTTTTTTTTAATTACTTAAGGAATTAAATAAGAAAACATGATTTGCTCCATGGATGTGAATATGTTTTTTAAAAAACAGCCCTAAGGTTTCTACCTGAGCTCGCCTCAATTTTCAGGTAGTGAAGGCAGGTGATGGCGTCTCACTTCCATCTGCTGTGTAACTCCAACGATGGGCTCAGTAATTTTCGAGCTGTTTTTTGCTCCAGTCCGCCCGAATCGTTACATTGGCTTACCGAGGCAACGAAAAGTTTATCGAGACAGGGGCCAACAGACATCAGAAATTATATTAATAAAATAAAATAAATTGCACTGTAGGATGCAGCGTTAATGTGATTTATAAAACAGTATTAAACGAATTAATACACAAGAAAAAAATATATAAAATGGGTTTGTAAAGATGTACACAAAATTGTAAAATTATTTCAATGTACTTTCCTATTCCGCTCAACCAACCTATGGAATTCCGTTCCTTCTTATATTAGACAAGCGAAATCTCTAAAAACATTCAAATTCCTCTATTTCCAGTACCTCATTCTTATCCAAGGTGACACTTGCTAACAATCTACTTTCTCAATTAAATGATATCTTGCTCTTTCTGGAGCAATGTAATGGAGAACACTTTCATTACTATTTGCTCAAGTTAGATACCAATCAAAATAATTTTTTCTCACTCTGAAAATAAAATTCAGGTACTTCTATTGTATATAATAATCATTGTATCAAAAGAATCAATTTATTATTTTATTTGTAGAATGTTTTTTTAATTTCCTGTTTCTAAATTTAATTAGTATATATGTATACATTATCACTGATATATTATTATTTAATCTTTATTTTATTTATTTTTTTCATTTTATTTATTCATTAGGTCTCTGACTAGATGTAACTAATTTTATTTCATTCTGTACTAAGTTGTTATTCTTAAGGGACTTGGTCCCAAGATAAAATTATTTTTCTATTCGATTCTATGTTGGCATAACCAGCCAAAATGATTGGATAAATATTTTTTTGCTTTTAATTTGAATCTGGGATAGTTGTACATATTAAAAAAAAATATTTTCTTTTTTTAACTGGAGAGGGCATGTAACTGATCAAAGCAACTATAATTTATTTGTTTAAATAGACAAATACAACTTTTAAAAAAGTAATTAAAATTATAAAAAAATTATTTTTCTCAATCATTATACTAAAATAATCTTTTACTTGTTGAAAAAGAATGTTTAGATATATATTTTATTTTTTTAAGATAAGGAAATTTGCATTTTTTTGAAAAGACTGTGTTATAGTTGTAATATTACAAAACTTTTTGTATGTAAGATGGTCTTTCAACGAATACTGTTTACATTATTAGTATGGTTAGAAAAATGTTTTTATGAATAACTATTTCAATCTAAATATTATTTGGTTTTACTACAAAAATGTAACTCTTTAATATTTTATATAAAGAAACAAAATATATTTTAAAATATTATGTAGCATTAAATACAAGTAATGATCAGACAAAAGTGATGGTGAAGATTAAGACGAATGAAAAGTTTTTTAGAGGAAAAAGCATGTGGAGTTTAGGATCCATTCGATCTCGTGGTCCCAACGAAACACTATCAAAAAATCATTTGAATACAGAACTTTTTAGTTAAGTAATGAAGTGAATTGTGATTTGTGGCAAAGTTGCGAAGGAATGATAGCGCTGAATAAGAAAAATGGATTGGAAGAAAAATATCTATATGCTTATATATAGATACATACACTATTAAATTAAATCCAACTCATCAAGTGCGGTGATGTAGATATTTCCCGGATTAAATTCGAACTCGTTGAGCTATTTGAATTTCTAATTAAGGTATATAATACTATTATAATACCAATAGTTCTGTACGTGTGCTTAATGTTGCCGCTTTCGTTAAGGGAGGTAAAGTCTTAAAGTTTTCGAAAATAAAGTACTCCGTAGGATAATTGGTCCGAAAAAGTATAAAGAAACGGGAGCATTTAGAAGTTTTCAAGTCAATATGTCTAGAGTTGTGTAAAATATGAAAGTTTATTTTTAGGTCAAATAATTTAAATTAGGCTAGGCGCAATCTCCCACAGATAACAGGTACCGAAGGCGTCAGAACTTTACAGTAAACGGAAAATATGTTGCATTATTAGGATGCCAACATAAAACTGAACCAATTGGATAAAACTAGGATATAAAACTAGAGTTAGTTACCTTGGACTAACATAAACCGAGGCAACCCCGAATAGGGTTTAGTTTCAGAACAGAAGCTAAAACAGAAGTTATTTTTTTTTATACGTCTACATATGTACTCTATAGAAGTTTAATTTAAATATGCAACTGTACTTATATATCGTTCTATATAGAAAGTGTAAATTCCTTTTTTCATAAAGTAATTCTCAGAGTGAATAAAAAAAAAAAAAATCAAAAATTTCGGTTCCACCGGACACGTTTTAAATCCACTGTAATCTTCATGCATTTTGATTGCTTATTGATTAATGCAAATCTGATTATGAGGCAGAGCTATCGGTGAGAGAATTCATACGAGTACAATCACCCATCAGCTACACTTGTTAATATCAGGGGAGTCGTAAAATGATTTAACCTGACACCAATGAAATATTTGTAGAATATATTTTATTTTGCATACAATAGGTTTTTTTTTTTTTTTTTTTTTTTACTAATTGTAAAAAGAGGGAAAGAGAAGAGAAGAAAAATAAATGAGGAAAAAAAACCTAATGTGATATTATGAGCGAAATAAAATAAGGAAGAAAACATAAAATGAAATAAACAGGAAAAAAAATAAACATTATTTTGTCTAGTATCCTGTATTGTATAATATATCTTTGAATTATAACCAAATTATAAATATCACGAATTATTGTCATATTATAATAGTGTTATCTTTAGTTAGACAGATTAGTAGGCTGTGTATGTAGAAAGCCAATAAAGTTGGGCAGCAGTATGTTCTTTATATCAATAAAGCATATATCTCTTTAGGACTGCTTACACGATTTTTTTTATATTTGATAAAAGCTAGTAACTTGAATCATAAATAGCAAAATAATCTGATAGGAATTAGCTTCCTTGATTAATATTAGGCACACACATTTTGTTTTCATATTAATTATTAAAAGCTGTTATCATCGATTCTAGATGAAGAAAATAACATTTTAATATTGATACGTGGAATTGCTACCGGTATCTTGTGGTAGTACTGAGTATAATCTTATGATAAGATTATAATATCGAAACGCGTAGAGCATCGATGATGTTTTTAAGAAAAAAATTGATTTTATCCATTCCGTTTCTGATTGAAAAGAATTAATATTTCCAAGTATATAAAAGAAATAATTTCATCAAAAGGATATTAAAATTCACCTGTAGCGGCAATTTGCTCTCCAGCCATCGGGTGCCCAAACCTCTTCTTTTTCTGTCCAAGACCTCATGGGTCTTCCATCATTTTTTTTGACCAAGACAAAATAGTCTTCCAGGACCCTAGTCTTGTTTTAAAAGTATTTTTATTTCCCGTGCCAGTCAGTAAACATTTAGTTATACCCTTAATGAGTGGTGATACAAGAGGAGGAGAGCCTGAACAAATTTTGCAGCCTGGGAGAAGCATTTGCCAGCCCGTAACGATTTCGGAGGCCTCCAAACAGACCGTCGGCGGCAATAACAAGGTGAGAAGTTTTTTATGTAACAATTGTTTAGGTTATCTTCTCAATAATATCTCCCCAAAGGTGCGAAACCTCGTTTTGATATTTTACAATACAGTCCATTTTCTCGAGGCCGAGGAGAGGTTTTCGCATCGGAAATTATCATTCTTTTCGTCAACACTCAACTTGAGAACAAGTACTTGCAAAGATTTGCTTGTTATGTGTTATTTTCAAGCAATATTGAAATATTTTAATTTATCAGACAGTGGAATTCAGAACTAGCCCCGCAGCAAATCTGCTTTATGACGCTGATGAATGGTCACTGAGAATTCGAAGGACTTAAAATTTCCTTCAAGCTTTGATAAGCCTAAAGGCCATTTCAGGATTTAAAATAATTACTCCCGTGCCTCTTAAAAGTCACCCTGATTTCCTTAGATTAATATCCCCAATAATTTCCAATAAAATAGAAATCTCTTTTCCTTGTTCACTTCCACCCTATTAATTTCTTCTAAATTTAATTTTACTCTTTCTTGTTCATTTTTTAACAAACAATTTATGTCAGACAATACACAGCTTATATTAACTGACGGATCAACCTCTGATGAAGATGTGGGTTGCTCAGTCGTTATAGGGTCAGAAGTAATAAAATTGTTTAGGTTCAAACACAATTAGTGTTAATAAAACCTAAGTAAATGCTTATAGAATAATGTACAAGCAATAAAAATTATTTATAGTAAGTAATAATTCGATGCGCACCGATCCAATAAGTGGGTTTGTTCTATAAATAACATTTCCCAAAAGTTTCATTGATTCCTTGGTTCCAAAAGGAAATGCTTCACGTTCATTAAGTATGTGTAGACTGCGGACCAATCAATACCAGAAGAATGTGACCACTTAAAGGACTTGGTGGTTAACACCAGAAAAATGTATTTAAGCCAGAAGATGGTAACAGTCCCGAGACATGTAACATGATAATGATTGTTAAAGTGAGGAGTAATGCTGAAATAAAGAATATATAATAAAGGAGTAAATCTATTTAAAATAAAAGGAAGATAATCAGATGTATGCGAGTTGTGTGGAGCCAGGGATGATTTGGAGCACATAATTATGGGTTGTAATAAATAAGCTTAAAGACAGATTAAAATTAACAAGGCAAGTTGGAGATAGATTGAAAATAAATACAATAACCTACCCGATTATTATTATGCCTTCTTGAGTAAGACAGGTACTAAAATTTAGATTAAATCGAATTATTTTTAAAAATTAAGTTTGACTAGTAGTATTTACTAAATTAGTAACATGGCTGATGGCTTTTATTTAAAAAAAGTAATAATAGATACTAATTATACAATGATAATAGATAAATTATAATCATCAAATAACAATATGATAAATTATAACAAAAGAATACAATTGTCAAATAGTCAGTATTGATTAAATATAATAAAAAGGGTGAATTAAAATAATAACTCAGTTAATTATAAAACAGACACAGAAAAAATAGGAACCATATATGCAAACATTATAGATAAACATTATACGTGGGTTGACCACGAAATAAATTTTTACCCGCCCAGGTGGGATTTGAACCCACGACCTTCTAATTACGAGCGAGCTGAGAACCTCGCCCCAACCCACTAGGCCATTGGGTAGTAGAAAATATAGATTGTCTAACTTAGAAATCAAAATAAACACAAACAAAATAAGAATAGACCCTTGAACCCTAATAAGCAGGGTATTTAAAAATAGAACAGTTTTAGAAATAAAAGTGTATCTAAAAATAAATTAAAAAAGGAAGAATTTTAAAAATCAGTTACAATTTTTTTTTTTTTATTGTAAAAAGTTATAAGTACATTTGAACCTTCTACAGTAAGTCACAATATTAGGTACGTGTAGATTCCAAATGCCGATTTTTGAGAAAATAATCGATATCGATAAGCGGTGATCCGAAGTCGATTACAAGGAACTGATTAATTCCGCTGACGTTGGCTATAGTTTTGTGATGCCTACTCACGTGAATATGATATATAGTTCCAATCTTCGAAGATAAAAAAAACAAATAAAGAAATTCTTAGACGATTATTGTTATCGCAGAATAAAGATAATTATTCATTTTATTGCATGTTATTTATTTATTTATTTATTTATTGCCTCTACCCTTCAGGGTCATTGGCAGTTCCTCTTCGATTTTTTATCCAAAATGCATGTTCAATTTCGTTTTCGAACCTTAATACACTACTAAAACAGCATCCAGAAAAAATACCTGTGAACCCTCCCATTTACAGCGGTAAGTGAAAGGAATAAATTAATATTATATATATATATATATATATATATATATATATATATATATATATATATATATATATATATATATATATATATATATATATATATATAAAATATTTATTAATAATACTTCTAGAAAAAACAAGACATTTCATTGGCAGTGGATAGAGAGGGGAGGACAGAAGGTGGAACGTTCATTAGTTACGAAAAGAACACCTTCAGCTACACTAATGAGGAACAGAAATTTGTTTTACTGATCTGGTGTTTCAATGGTCCCTTTATTTCATCGGCGTCATTTCTGGACTTGCATTTTTCCAGGTTTTCGAATATTATCTTGGCGACATTGTGAACGATTATTACGATAAATGATACACAGATCGAAAACGGGGAAAAATCATACATTTCGCATAAATGATAAATTAAAAACATAATAAATACGAAAAAACTTACAGTGTTGCTTACGTGATGGGAAACGTATTTCAAGGGATAAGAGTGGTCACTATGATTTCATAATATAAAATCCGAATCCAGCACCTCCTGCGTAAAATACGCTTAAGTATCAACTTATTTCAACCTACCATTAAAGAAAAATACAGAGAAGAATTTTCGAATTGACTTTCGCTGCGAAATAGCTAGCCTGTCGAATCAGGACGAATGCTGAAATCACGTAGCTATACAATAATAGCAATGTCAAGCATTTTATCAGAGCTTTTTGGCTCAGGTTGGTCATGTGACCAAGTGCTGACTTCGAACCAAAAAGGCTCCTCGAAAAAGAAATCCACTCTACCAGAAGACGAGGCCTCCTCAGAACTCGTTGGGTGGACAGGGTAACAAATGATGCACGCACTATTCTGGGTTTTCGGGACTGGAGAGCGGCTGCACAGAACCTAAAACCAGAAATTAACGACGGAATTCGCTTGAAGTGTCCTTGACCTTTCGCAGATTGTAATTATAAAAAAAGATATTTTTCCATAATTAGGTTATAAAAATTACCTTCCTATTCAGTTCCTAAACTCTACTAAAATTTAGGAGTTACCTTTGATCAACCCTTATCCTGGAACAACCATATTGCCCAAATTTTAAAAAAAAACATCATAATCCTTAAACAAATCTATAGATTTCGAGATTCCTTTTCCCTGAATGAGATGAAGCTGGGGAGACTGAAGAACTATTTCATTAAATTTATCTTCGGGACCCCCAGGCGGTCACTTGCCGATATTGTGAGCTTGAGTGACTTTTTATAAACGACGGCAACACTTCCTAGGTACTTTCCTATTCCAATCTCTAAAAACCAAAAAACCTACCTATATTCTTGATCTACTAACTTTGCACTCTTCTATCCACCTCTTAAACACTAGATCCCAACTTTTTAACCTGTATATCCCCTCACATAAAACCGCTTCCTTTGACAAATCCTTCATCATTCGTGCGAACTCCTTCTGGAATTCCCAACCCACTTCTATTCGTAAAGCAGCTTCCCTAACTTCTTTTAAAAATAATTTATTTCTGTACCTTTTAGACAATCAATCTTCCGCAAATATGTAAATGATTAAATAAATACTTAGAATTACATTTTCTTTCTTTCTTTTATATGTAAATATATATACGATTGCATTTTATGTTATTATTCCTATTTCATATATTTTTTTATGCTGTAATAACTGAAGCATTTAATTTGTAAATAATAGGCAAGACAAATGTACTTGTAACTGTGCATTATTTTTATTCTTAAGAACTGTAAGTCCCAGAATAAAGTTTATTTGTCCATTTTATTCCCTTCCTTTTACCTCTACTGAGAAGGTCTCGTTTCCATCTTAAGGATCCTTTTGGATTTGTGGTTTATATTTTGTATTGCTGATAAGGTCCTATATTCACTAAAAAATGACAACTTGAGACTTGAACATTAAAACTTAAGGTTTGTTTAAAACCCACATCCCTGTTTTAATTTATAGTTCCGATACCTACACCACAGCAAAGACGGATCTAAGGCCCTATTAGTGAGAACGGACAATAAGGTAAGGCGAGGAAATAGAGAAATATTTAGCCTCTATTAACCGTCCTAGATTATCTACAAAATTAGTAGGCGCGATGATTAGACCATTTATGGTGGGGAGAATGGTTATATAAAGGGCTGAATGATGATATTCTAAACATTTTTCTGTATGTTTACTGCTGTTTAAGTTTGCTGGCTCTGCCACCAATATTTTCAGCTGAGTCGAGCCGTACAGTCCAGGTTAAGTTTGTAATAGTTACCCAGTAAGATACTGCACTATCAATCTAAACTCACTTTTTAATAATTTTTAATATTCATAATTTTTTAGGCAAGTAAGTCTTGACCGGCATTTTTGTAAAGATAAGTGGTAAACCGGACCCGACATAGCCATTACACGGATAAAGATAAGTAAATTTGCCAAATTTCTTTTATTTATAAAATTAACTGATCCGGCAAAAACAAATACGATGGATTTAAGATAAAATTAATATATGTCATGTCCATAAAAAGAAGCTTTTCTTTCATTCATATTTAGAAGACACTCATTCGGTTTTGTTGATACAAAGGATTCGATGATTTGTTCATGAGGTTCGGTGAAACGTTAACATTTTCGTAGATCTGATTCATAATAAGAAAGCAAAGAGAAGAGAGCACCGGACGAGCATCAGCAAAGAGCCCTCGGGGGATTGGTGTAGCCTGCTCAGGGGACCGTGAACCGAAGACGAAGCAAACAGAACCCTTCAACCAACCGACAATTCTTCCGCTCCGAATGATCGCTGGACAGATTTGGTGGTCATCCGCCGATCAATCAGGTCACATCATTGCAGCTACAGTTGAAGAAACATTTGTAACATTGAAGGAGCATGTTATCAATAAGCGGAAACATGCTAACAACAATGATAAGCTCCGTAATTTCCGTAACGCAAACTATAACACATGGTTTTGACAACCAGATAATGGAAGGCTTCATCCAAAAATGTAGGTCGCAACATTATTTTTTGTGTATCACTTATCTCATTAACTGTTCGAAAACATCAATTTCTATATTTTTTATTAGTACTTTTTTTTTTTAATTGTTAAAAAAACCGATGTTGAAGCCCGACTTCACACGCACAATTGTCGCACACCGGCATGCCGCGGCAGGCTGAAGTTTTCAGTTCCGTTGCATTTCACCCCTGCCTATGAACAATTTGCAAAACCCACCGAATGCTGAGGAGACACACCAGCGAAGACTTCTATTAAGTGTTTAAACCAAATTTTCTTTGTACGTAGCTTGAACCAGACTCCGTCGTGGTTAAATAAAAATTGTTGTTATCTAAATTCAATAATTATCTAAATAGTTATAAAATTATTTTTAATTATTTTTTGTTTAATTTTAATTTTCGCAAATAATTATAAGAGATTTTGTTTATATTTTATATTACTTTTATCACCACAGTTTCTTTTCTCTTTATGTATACATTTAAATTGTACTCGTTATAGGAGATGTTTTTTTCTTTTAGTTTTTCTAGTTCTTTTTTTCTCACCACCTTTCTTTTAATTCTGTTTTGTATGTATATATTAATATACTTAGTTTTTAAAAATATAATTATTTTACCATCGAATTCTTCCCGCATCTAATCACTCCAATCCAAAATCCTTCGAAAAATCCTAGATGCTCCTAACTTTGCCACAAATGAATTGATCCACAATGACCTTAATATCCCATATGTTGCTGATTTGGCACGAACCAGATACCTTTCCTTTCATAATAAACTCACTGCTCATCCAAATCCACTTGTTGCACAGATTGCTTCCCATTCCATTCCTGGCAATCCTCCAAGGCGTCTGAAAAGAAGATGGCCTCGTGATCTTCTTTTGTAAATATTCATTAGAGTACTACCAATGGGTAGTTCCTCTACAAGTTTTATTCATGTCATTATATCTCATATATACCGCATATTAATAATCTTAGTAATTATATAAGCATTTAATTATTATATCATCATATAGTTATTATTATCATTATTTATTTTCTCTCTCTGCTTTTATATATTTATAACAAAAGTGCCATTTTCAATTGTATATACATATTATCTTCGTTTGAAAATAAGATAGCCAGACTATTATACAACGATATTATACATGTTTGTTATTCTTAGGGGACAATATGTCCCAGAATAAAGATTATTTTTTAATTTCATTTCACCATGTGGCAAAGGGCTCACAATGATTAAAAATCCTGACTGTGCTAACAGATGTAAATTTTTAGTCACTGCATCCGATAAAAAATAATGAAAATAATGAAGATAATTTAATACTGTAAGATAAAATATAGAGAAACAGACTATATGGGTTGAGATAGAGTCGGCTTTCCAACAAGGCCAGACGAAACGTCGCTACACTCCGATACGCTGATGTTGATAGTGAAAGTAACAACTGAGCGGAAGCTTTCCCACAGGCTAGTCCACGATTCCATCTGCAACTTTAGCTATTGAATGCGATTCAACTTAAAGAAGAAAATATCTAATCGGTCTTATTAGATATATATAGGACAATGTTTGATGATGGAATCTCACTAAAAAAAAAAATAAAAAAATACAAAAATAATAAAAAAGCCGTGTAGGGAAATAACTAATTAGGATCAAGTGATAGAAAAATTATCGAAGAAACGATATATATTCTGTTGTGAAATTCAATATCATACAAAAAAAAAAAATCGATATCTATAATCTATTTAATCGTAAGAGATAAAAGGAATTAAATTTCTTCCGAAAAAAAGAAAAAACAACATAGTTATGTAATACTTATAAATAAATGCAAACTTTCTATTATAATGCAATAGAACACAACCCTTTTTTCCTATCCCCTATCATAATGTACTAGTGGCTTTTAATTCAGGACATTTCGACTGTACACTTGAAAGGAAATGTGGATTAAAAAAAAAACACTATTGGAAAATCAGGTATGTGATATTTTTCTTCTTCATATTTTTCTATCTTAAGTAAGCAACCAGCCAATCCGTCATCAAATACGCTAAGATAATGTGGATATATACGCAATCCTTTGTAATGTCATTACAATTAAATTGAATGATTGAATATTTTCTATCCATAGGAAGATCTATTCTAGAATAGGAAAAAATGCCTAGTTCTTTAAGATTAAAAAAACACTTAACATACAAGGCAATTAAATTTAACTATGTTCAGAACAGTATGATTGAATAGGGAAAAATCGTATTTAAATTTATGACAATGAGGAAAACACAAAAAAAAATTCATTTTACCTGAAGACCTTTTGGTTTCCCCGAAACATATAATAAATTTTATTAAATTAATTAAGGAGTAAAATTCTGACCTTTGAAGATTGACCGTTAATTAAACCTCCTTTAACGTTATTGAAATACAAGGAATTGATATATTATATTTTATTTTTAAACACTGAAATTGTATGTACTAATTTATAATTTAAAAAAAAATTATAAATATTTAATCAAACCGGATTATGTATTTTAAATACTTTTGTTAAATATCAGTTGATAGTGATAAGTAACTTTATGGCTGATTGAAACTATATAATAAAAATTCTTAGAAATTATTTTAAGTTATATCATGTATGAACAATTATTATTTATACATGTAGGTAGTTGGGGTATGCAGTCATAAATACAGCAATTAAAAATAAATTTTTAATTTATTTAATTTGTTTAAATTTATTTTTAATTGGTGTATCTATGACTGCATACCCCAACTTTCTACATCCTAAAATAGTTCACAATCGACTAATTCCCCATCAATAATCATTTATGTTGCAATGTTGTTAATGTATTGAACTTACAAGGAAAGGACCCACGCAGTTTCTGGTCAAAACATATTAGACACGTATTTCGCCGTTCCGACTATGCCCTAGAAGCTGAGAAAAAAATTAAATAGTATTCATCTAACCTATTTTATTTCTCGAGTAAAAAGCTGATATCAACATGATTCATGTACCAAAATTTTTATGTTAGAGTACAGATTCATCGAAAAACACAACCGCTTCATAAATTTTGGTTTATGTTAATTACATTCTAAAAAAAAATGATAAGATCCTTAAGCAAACTACCTCTATAAATTTTTTTACCGAAAAAAAACTACGTCAGATTCTAATTCAGCACCCTTTAAAAACATTGAAAAACGTTTATTCAATAAAAGCACATAATATATTTTTACCCTCTTCAAAGGGGATGAATTTTTTAAACCTATTATCGGTAACTTATCTTAAAATCGCCATTATTTTGCTACGCAATTCAACATGTTTGGTTTCGCTGGAAAGAGGAGAGCCTCGGCTTTCTTTTGATATATATAAAAACAAAATTTGTTGAACATAATAATATTTAAAAAGTTTGAAAATCCAAAATACATTTTGATTTTTGACTTGAGTTTGAAACAAGACAAGAAAACGAAACAGCCATTTCAAGCATATCACCACCCTGTATTTTCAGTAAAAATATGAAACTGGTACGTTTAACTATCTACCCGTAATTCAAGTTTTTGTCAATTTAAAAAAAAAAAAAAAATTGCTGACGAATATAGGTCTGGCAAATTTTGATGGATACAGTTTCTTATTTTTCTACTCTTATTAAATTTCGTATTTATGGGTTCTTTTGAATGATGGATTAGAATCTGACGTCATTTCTAGTGTTAAAAAGAGTCTATAAAAGTAGTTTGCTTGAAGATCTATTAATTTTTTTTTCTTGTATCAAATTAACGTAAACCAAATCTATGAACCGATTATATTTTTTGTTAAATTTTCTCCCCAAAAAAAAAAAAAAAAAAAAAAAAAAAAAATGAGGCAAGATCGATATCATTTTTGAACTCGAGATATAAAATAAATAAGTTTGATGCAATTTCATTTTTTTTTTTTTTTTTTTTTTTTATTCATAACCGTAAATAAAAATTTCCAACAAAATCCATGAGACTGAATGTGTCATCCACTCGTCAGTGCTCCAGTAATGTATGAGAGATAATAAGATGGGATTTGATTATGTTAGCAATGTGTAATAGATGATATATTTATTAAATTACATATATTTAATTTTATATGGCACAAATACATTTGATATGAGCTATATATATGATATTTGATTTATAATTAAATAGATAAATTTTGATAATTTAAAATATTTATTAATAATCTATAAATATTTATTATTAATATTATATATTAAATATATTGAATTTAATAGATCTAATAAAATATATCTCTCTCTCTCTCTCTCTCTCTCTCTCTCTCTCTCTCTCTCTCTCTCTCTCTCTCTCTCTCTCTCTCTCTCTCTCTCTCTCTCTCTCTCTCTCTCTCTCTCTCTCTCTCTCTCTCTCTCACTCTTTCTCTCTCTCTCCTCTCTCTCTCACTCTTTCTCTCTCTCTCCTCTCTCTCTCTCCCTTTCTCTCTCCCTCTCTTTAAGAAGAAGAAGACGAAGAAGAAAATGAACTTTATTCTGGGACAACTTGCCCTAAAGAATGACAAATGAGTACTATGATAATTAAATGATAGCTATGATAATTAATTATAATAAATATTTATTAATAATTAAACTATGAGTTACAAAATAAATGAGAAATAATCAATTGTTGAACATTGCCCAGTAGTTTGCCCATGGAGTGTCAGTGTGAATAAATGTAACCATGAGAGAATATCACAGATGTAAGGTAAAAATTCAAATATTGTTAAATATAATGGTAAAAGCAACAGTATAGAATAGTAAATAGAATATAAATGGTTGTAGAACCTGAAGATGGAGCAAATGAGCTCTGAAACATGTAGTAATGAATAATGAATAACGAGGAGTTATGCCTTTAAAAAATGAAAAACTTAAATGAGAAATATTGTAAAAGAATGCATTTTATGTATACTATTATAATTCATATAAATTAAATATTTATGATTTACATTTGATTGGAAGATTGAAGTTCCAGGAGGTAAAGAAATAGATGATGTTTAAAGGGAGTAAGAGTGGAGCTTTTTCGAATTGATGTGGGCAATTCGATTTAAAAAAGCAAAAATAATGTTTTATATATGTTAAAAAGAAAAAGCTAATAAACTAATTTTTTTGTAAGAATTGTAAGAAAATATTGATAAAAAAATGACAGGTAATGCAATAATCTACAAACTTCTTTTAGATACTAGAAATAGGAGAGCATATCGAGCGATGTAGCTATTTTTATACTTTACTAAAAATATATAAATAGAAAAGTCCATCTAATTACATCAATTTGGTATTATTATTATTTTTCGACTTTTAGTGACAAATTTAGAAAAATTAAACTTTCCCCTTTAGGGAATACAAAACTGTAGGTTACGAATAAATCAATTAGTTATGTATCTAAATTCATAGACATGATTACAAACGAAAAGAAAATTCGAGAAAACACAAGCCATTTCTTTAACAAAAACTGGAAAAAAAAAAAAAAAAAAAAAAAAAAAAAAAAAAAAAAAAAAAGCGGAGATCACGTTCTCTAGAATGGAATGGCGTAAGATATCGGTGAAAGTGAACAAATCTTAGCTGAATTGGGCGCGAGAAAGAAACATAAACAGGTTCGTTGACTTAATCGCTCCCGAACATCAGTTCTCAGTTATCTAACGTCGAGTAGGCCATTCATGTTGGCGATTACAAAGGCATTCAGTAAAAATGTTACTTATAGTAATAATATATTCTGACCTCGAACCGTTTGTTGTAAAATGTATTTCATTGTGTAAAGTTTTTTATTTTTTTATCGATGTCAGGAAAGGATGGAGCCCCAGCCCACTCCTATTCATTTTGGTATTAATTGCTTTGAATAATGACACAGAAAAAATGTAGGGTTTCCATACAGAATATAAAAATACGCACGCCGTATATAAAAATGAATTTGGTTTTGCTGATGATACATTGAAAGATATAATCAGTTAAACCTTAGGATTCTACAGAAGGAACTCGTCCATATTAGTATGAAAATAAACGCTGAAAAGTCAAAAGTGATCAGAGTGGAAAAAACCCAAATCCCTGGAGACCGAGTAATTAGGCTAGAAGGGCAAGAGCTAACATGACAAATGAACTGTGAAATAAAGGAAAGCTACACCAGGGAGGTTATCAAATTCCTGTAAAATTCAAATAGTATCTATAAAATTCCTTTCTCTGAAAGCCTGAAGTTCCGAAAGATAAGAAAAAAAATGGTATATAAGATAACCCTTCTGCCTTTTATGAACCTTTATTCATTCATGATCCTCATACGTTGGCAAGCATACAAACGCCAAGCCATGGAAATGAGATTCCCAGGAACATCGAAGGAAAAATTGGCCCGAAAAAGGAGAGAAACAACACGATGAGGAAATAACTGGGTCTGAAATGGTTATATAACACTTTAGAGGAGAATGGATCTTTCGAATCGTTTCCGATGGTTTCGACATGTTTCACGAATGCAAGGTGAGATAATAGGCTGATCTATGGCATGTAGGCGGATGGGAGAAGGAGCAAAGGAAGGTGATTTGGAGGGGTTTGGGGTCAGGAATTTGGATTGAAGAAGAAGGGGGTTAGCACAGGGCCAAGCTTTACAGAAAGATTTTTTTTTTTTAAATGTTCGTTCTCAGGAAAGAAACCATAATCCAGTCACGGTTTAAATTAGTGAAGATTGGAACCAGTTTCAGTTTTCGTTCCATGTCAGTTTGACTAACCTCCTACATATTAGTGAAGGGCCGTTCCGAGTATAAAGTGGAATCAGAATTTACGGTCTGTTTAAATTTTCGTTCCAGGTCAGTTTTACTAACTAATAATACCTATGTAACATGCATTTCGGTACATACCATTACGTGACATCGAGCTGTAAACATCTTCCTTCTATTTTATAATTAAAAATTTTATAGGTACTATAATATTAGGTGGGTTTAAATAGCTGCGTATATTTATTTAAAAAATTTATACTATTAAAATAGTTTTATTCAACAAAGAACTTAATTTTTAGGGGACGGGGGAAATTAGCTCAAGTATAGTGCACAATTGAGCGAGAATTTTCCAACTAAATTAGTTCCGAAAAAAGGAGTAATCAATTTTTGTGACTCTCCATTAACTTTTAAACAAATAGCGAAAAAATCATTTAACTACATAAACAGTAAAACCTTGTGTGGTTCATTTCTCTGAATCCGAAAGAAGAAACTTTTGTAAATACCGAAAGACTGAACTCTATCGGTAGAATAGAAAATTTATAAGCGGTTTATTTTGAAGATGCCCATGCGCAGGGTGGCTGAGCGATGGGAAGGAGGGAGGAAATCAACAGCGGAAGGATCAACGCAACAAAGCGATCGGAACGACCTTGTGTGGAACGAAACCAGAGGTGCAATCTAAACCCTACACCGACGGAACGAAACGAGAGATCTTTTGGGATTGGTTTTCGTTCCAGGTGGATCGAAAAACTTGGGCGATTGGTTTCTTTCCAAACCGGTTCAAAGCTGGAACCAGTTCCACGTTCCGTTTCACTTAGAACGACCCATCACTAGTTTAAATATATCTATTTATATATATTTCACATCCATAATTACACCCAGTTTTGATTAGTGTTTAAACCAGGTGGCCCAAAGAAAAATATTTTATCACTTTCAAATAATTTGTGGATACGGAAATTGAAATTGAGATAGTTTTCGAGGTCGTCCTAATACTATTTACATAACTAATCGCGCCAATCCATTCAGCTGGGATTCACTCAATGTCAGATATCCCAACTTTTAGCCGGCATGGGACACAATAGAGGTAGTAAGACCGCGTTAGAAACCAAGCCGTGAATTCACGCCAGCACACCTCTCGAGAACAGCATTGGCTGAAAAGAATAAACCGCTGTGGAAGGAAGCCTTTTTTCCTGATGCTGCAGCCTAAATTTACAATTCAAATTTTATTTCATACATTCCCATTAATACGGATCTGCTGGGATTAACGTCGACAAACAATTGTTCGAGCTCTTCTAAAATTAGTCATCGAAGTCATCTATTCCCATTTTCTTTTCCTTTTTTTTTTCTCTTTTCTTTTTCACTTGAGGTACGCATGAATCTCAATAGAAGTAGCATTTAATTCATCAATCCTAATATTTTCTTTTTATTTCAGCGTTCTGCTCACGATGCTCTTTATGATGAGAGGAGAAAACAGGTGCGAGTTTTTGTTTATCATTTATTTCAATGTTAGTGCCATTACATTAAAATTTTATTTTTAATTTTGATACATTACTATCTCTTTTTTGATCATTGAATTAAGACGGCTTATAATGTGCTAATATCGGTACTCTTCTTTTTTAGCCAGCGCTTAATCGGCAAGAGGATGAGAGTGCATTGTGGTCTGGCAGAAGAGAACCCCATGTTGCTATTGACCTCCATTACAGAGAACAAAGGTAGTGTAATACTGATGCTTAATTAAGATTATGTATAACCATTCTGTGCCTCAGAGATAACCTATGGTAGCTGACAGGAGAGGAATTATTGCATATAGAGTACATTGGTTTATTTCGCCACATAATGTTATGAAGGGTGATTTTCTAAATGCTATGTACAACGCCTCTAAACTACGTAAAAATTACCGAAATAATCATTATTCTGTAATTAAAAAAGACTATTTGAAACTAATGATGAAATGATAGTAGAGAAAATGTCTGGTAATTGATAATTTTTTGAAACCATTTCGCTAACATCATTTTCAAAGATCCAGATATTCCACCAAATAGTTTCCGATAGAGTTACTTATTAGTTATTAATTTGTAGATAGAGTGAAACAGCTTGTATTTATATAATAAATGTAGAAAAAATATTTCTAATCTGAAAGAAATCTTATCCAAGTCCAAGAATCATTGTATGCACATGACATAGTCCTTTAGAAAAGTTGCAGACGCTCAAAGGGAAACTACTAAATGCAATCCTCGAATACTAAGAGGAATTTGGAGGAAAATCCCATACCTCTCAATACAAATAAATGTAAGGTACTACATTTGGAAAGGGATGCCCAGACAATGAACATAATATGTACTGGCTAGTCACACAGGGACTTCGCGAATAGCACTGAACTTTATGGAAGGCCCCTTCTAATCAAGTTTACCCTGTAGGGTGGAAGAAACGTGATGAGCTTAGATGTTCAACGATATACATGATGTCGCTAAGATGTGTTTAAGCATTGCCGGAGGGGCCAATCACCCGTTTAGAGTGAATGATTCAAAGTACAAAAATAAAAAATTACGAAAAGACAAAAAGATAAAAAAGCTAAAGGACTAATCGGATTCTGGGGGTCTCTAAATACTCCATAGAATTGCATCCCAAAATATAAATGTCCATACTTAATTTTATAATTTTAACGACGCTTAAAAATTCATCCGAGTTGCGTCTGGGTACACGAATGGAGCATCGTCGCGCCTTGTTCGCAAACAACAATCAAATAACTAAGGGAGTGTCTGATATAATTTTATGAGACATCAGGAGGTGGTGAACGTTTACCAGCGTTAACAGGGGAAGGTAAATGTCTTCTATGCCCATCAACAAACATTGAAACATTATTTTACTTAAAATTTTCATTGATTTCCTAGAATTACGTATGTGTTTCAATCTTTCTAAAATCTTGGAAAGGAACTGATATTTATTTCCAATATCATGTACAATTTTATAACACATTTATTTAATTTTCAATTTGGTATGTCATTCATGCATATATAAAAGACCTAAGGGTAGATATCACGAGGGAAGTCGATAGGAGAGATAAAGGAAAAAGGTTTGTAGAAACATTTTAATATATCTTTCTTTGATATATTTTTATACATTATTATATGAGAATAATAATGAAATTATTAAATTATTACAATTATTATAGTCTTTGCTTTGCGGGTAATATATTACAAAATTGTACTTTTAAAGCGTAAAGATGTGCCGAAGCCACGAAACGTCACCAAAAAATTAAATATTCAAAAGAATATTTTAGTTGCGAATTCCATGTATTTGTTAAAGAATATTTTAACTCAGTAAAACACGGGAGTATAGGGCACGCGTTAAAATATCCCCCAAGATAGCGTTTAAGATGAATTACTGCAGTAAGGTTCTTATCACGATAGGAACAGTAAATATTCCAAGATGCCTGCAGATCCCTCGGAACCGCTGTCATATATATAGTTCCTAGGAACGGTTCTTTCTCTGTGGCACGACACGTTACAGTACTGAACAATAAGTTACTAGGTACAGTGCCAATCGCGAAACTACAAAATAATTTCGTACTGGAAGGTATAATTATTGATAACTTAGGGCATAATCAAAAAACGAAATTTTCCTGAAGATGTTTTCTGGTAAACCTTAGTTATTTATTCTTTGAAAAACATATGTATACAATCCCAGGTATATTGAAATGAGAAAAATTCGTTTTAAAACATTCAAATGAATTTGGAATAATTGTAAAGCCATAGAATAGTTTGAAATTTTTAACTACCATCACTTGGCTAAAAAAAAAAAAAAAAAAAAAAAAAAAAAAAAAAAAAAAAAAAAAAAAAAAAAAAAAAAAAAAAAAAGTGTATTTTCTTCTTTTAGTAGTTTACTCTAACGTAATATGAACGATTATAGTAAATATCTAAATCTTTCAACAAAATAATTATAAATACCTAAAATCTAAGGTACTACTAAAGCTAAATAAATTTACAAATTTAAACAAAATTAAAATAAAATCTATTAATCAGTTTTATCAGAAATAAAGTTTTCAACGGTTGAGATTATAAAAAATTAATCTTATAAACAGTACTTTTGAGATTAGGAACTATTAGAAACAACCCAAATCAAGCGTATTGAAAAACAAATATACCCGTCTTATAATTTTGTATTGTACAAAACCTTAATAAATATATATCAAAACTTGGAAAATACCTAAATCTAGTAGGCTGTGTAGTAAATTTAACATTACTACACGTTTGTCCTTACTCAAGTATATAATGAAATTGTAAATATGTTAACATA